>JAUZND010011499.1:0-28813 GCA_034780555.1 Coelogynopora nodosa | reverse complement strand
AAAATTCTTTCTATATTCCCTTAGTTGGAATTTCTCAGCCACTTCACATGGCAAGGGAGCCATAGATGGTGCTGGGGCACTCTAAAGCACATGGCATATAGGAAGGTGAAGGCACATCAGTGCATGATAAAGTGTGCATTAGACTTCATCATGGCTGTGCAGTCTAGTGAAATAGAGGTCCTCCTCATTGATGTTGATGACATCAATCAGTACTGTGGCAGGGGATCTGGAGCAAGCACCAAAAATTCCTAACATCTAGCAGTTGCATTATTGGCGCGTGACTAAGGGGAACTTTACTTATATGCTTGTCTGTGCCCTGTCCATGTGTCTGACAATGGTAGTATCTTGAATTCACTTTGGAGAAAAAACAGCCTGTGGACTCTTCACAAATGTCTATGGTTCCTTCCTATGAACCCAAAGTCTCTTACAGAGCCTACTACTAGCCAAGATCAGAGCCAACAGGTGCTAGCTCCCGGCACTAAGCAAGTTCCTAAAAAGGATATTTTTCACGTTGGCAGCTTTGTCACTGCTAGGGTTCATCATAAAGACAAAAAACGCACTCCTTGTATGTTGCTGTAGTTGAGGCTATGTATGACAACAGTGATTTTGATGTGAAAGATCTAGTGGTGTCTTTAAGTTTTCAACTGAGGATACATTGTCATTAGACAAAAATGACATTGTCTATATTCTCCTACCTCCTACAATGGATCGCTGAGATAACATACTCTTCCCATGTGATCCATTTTCCATATTTACACACACATAATACAGAGAAAAAAAATGTTTAGTTTGACAATTTTTCATAAAAAAGTTAATGTTAGTTCAAGTATGGACTTCAGTGTGTGTAAATATTATTCTGTACTATGCAATTGTGAAATACACATACAATGTTATGTGTATTATTTCAAGTAATAGACTGTAATATGTATTAAATGAACTAATAAAAAAATTAATGGAATAATATTTATTAAAACTTAAAATTCGTCCATTACCAAAGTCTTTTTAAAAATTTTGGCTATCAATAAAAACTAGGCAATGTAATTGTTAGCTAATTGGTCATACATGCTCTTAATAAGTTTATTTTGTCGATTAAATAGGATTAAGCATGTAGCACATTGCATTTAGATAATATTTGCAATGGCAGTCAAAAACATTTTTTGTTGAAATTTGTCCATTACCAACTTTGTATCCATGTAACTTTTGAACCATAGATTTTTAAACCAATCCACTTGTATCACTATATAGGTGACATATATAGCTTTAATTTAAAACATTATATGACCTACCAAGTATTATGGTTGCCAAGTAACATCAAAAAAGTAGCAAAAACGTTTGTCATTACTATATGGAATTCACCTATAGTTTAATATTAAATATATATTTTTTTAGTAAATATAATTATTATGTTGAGGTAAGTCATAAAAAATAAACTATTTAAAAAGTATAAAATAGGTAAAAAATAATTATATAATAAAGAAAAATTGTAAACTACCTAAAATATTATATAACTTAATGGCTATAATTTATATTTCAAATTTTATAGATATAATATCAATAGATAAATATAATACCATCTATGCTTATATTGACACCATTAATTAATGTAATTAAATGCCATATTGTCATTGATAAGACCAATCAGGAATAATTATGTATTTTCAGAGTCATACTGATCTAGAATAAATCATATATTTTTCCAAAAAATGTAGGAAAAAATGACCTGATACTATTTTTAAGTATTCAAAAATATGAGCTTGTTTTTACACACTTTACTGGCTGTTTCTAAATTTGAACCAGACTTACAGCAGAAACCCTGCAAGTGCAATGACAATGGTTTAGACTTTACAGACTTTAGACTGTAAAAGCATACTTTTACTTAAATTTGTATTATTAGCATAAAATTAAAATAATTAAAAATATATTCAAATCAAAATTTATCTTAATTTGCAACAATATAGGTAGGAACTTTCAAGTATGAACCATTTAATATTTATAATTATTATATCATATTATTATATATATAATTATTAAAAGGGACATTGCTTCAGACCCATAGATTAGTATTAAATAGATAAGGTGTGTTTTTATATTTGAGAAACTTTATAATCTGAGAAACTTTATGCTATGTTATTATTCTTTTTAATTAAATTTAATTTATTGTGTATGCTTCAAAAAATCTAGAATATGCTTTGACTTGAATTAAATTTTACTGTATAGTAAACAGTTTACAAAACCCTTAGACAAATAAGCCCACACTACAAAAGTTTTATTTACATTTATACCAGAAATTTAGCTATGACAAATGATTATGAAACTTATGGTTTAATTTTTATTAAATTTTGTATAAATGGGATATAATAAACCTGTTCATCAACCATATTAGTGAATGGTTTGACTTTTGTCTTTGGTATCAAGTATAATTTAAAAATAAGTCATAATTAATATATTTTGAATCAATTAAAATGGTAACATGACAATGTGTACCCTAAACCTAGTCAACTCATACCCATGGCATTACAATAACAGCACAACTGAGGGGAATTAAATTATTATTTGCTTTAATGAAGCTTAGTGAATATACAAGCAAGTACATAATATTTATGCTAATTATTTAATTTAACTTTTCTACCTGCTTATGATGCTGAAATACTTGTTTTTCTTTATACTTACTTGTTTAGACAGTCAGTGATCATGGTAAGTTTTAATGAGAAATGAGCAATTTGGCTTGCTTCCAAAAGAAGATCTATTTCTTTGTTATTAACCCTTTCAGCAGGCCAGGGCAGGCACTGCCCACACATCCCCCTCTGGCAGGGTGGACACCACCCACACTTAATATAGCACATACTATGAAAATTTTCTATGAGCCAGAATCAGCTTTTGGGCATTTATAGACAGCCAGAATAATCTCTAACACATACATGCCTAATTGTGAGATGATGATTCACTGGCCAATCATAAGACAATCATTTATTGTTACTTTAATAAGTGTCTGCTTAGATTGCCCACCCCTTCATATGGAATGCTTTGAGGCATATCATAACAATTTATAGACTTATTATATTATGGGCTTAAATGGACTTATATTTGTCATTTACAGTATCATTGTTTATTGAAATTTAAAACATTGTGTAATTTTTACAAATTTGTAAATAAATTGTGTAATATACCATTTTTTTAAATATATTAAAAAATTTGCTGGAATATATAGGTATAATTTAATATATAATAACTATATAACAAAGTCAAAGAAAACTGACAAAAAAGATACACAAAAGTTAAAGAAGAGGAATTAATAAAGCTGGAAATAATAAGAGTATAACTTCCTAGAAAAAACTTAAGAAAACCAGCTAAAAGTAAAAGGAGACCAATGCCAAAAGTTATATGTTAACTAAAGCCATATGACACAAAGCTGACTTAAAGAGATACAGTACTGTAGAAACTTAATAAGGTGTGGTACTTAGTCTTAGGTCTAGGACACTCTTGCCCCATGGCCATGCCCATGTTTAACCAGTTTTGTGAAAGTAAACTTACAGTGCATGTATACGGAGCTGTAGAGGTCAAAAAAGGAATATTTCCAGCCATATCTTTTTTTTCACTGCTCATGTTGCTAACTCCATTGTAACACTTTGAATGTAATTGTTTAAATGTTTATTTTTTATAAAAATTAATTATATAATAAATTATAAAGATTAAGTTAAATATTTAATATTTTATAGTTAATATTTATAAATAATTTTAATATAATATTTTATTTTTAATATTTAAATTAAATATTTAAATATTTAAATATTTTAAAAATATTTAAATTAATATAATAATTTTAATATAAATATTTATAAATAGTTAATATTTATAAATATTAACTAAAGGCAATAGTATAGACTATAGTATTGCCTCCGAAATAATGCATCTTTCATTATTTGCTCAACTTCGGCAAAATCAACAAACTCCTCTCTTATGCTGTTCTTACTGACACTGTCCACAAATCTCATAGAAATAGATACTATCTCATCTCATCATTACTTATTATAATAAGTTGGGTATACGAGTTGACTTGGGGTTGCGGATACGAGTTTTCATTGAAACTGCCATTGATTAAAATATTTACTTTTATACAAAGATTAAACATAAGGTTTTGTTTTTAGTTCAATAAATTATATTACTAACTGCGTCTGATTTAAATGTATTTTCAAAATATTTAAAATTTATCTTACCATTTTAGAAAAATTTCAATAAACGAAACTATTTCAAAATCTTTGCAATTTTTATAAGCCGCATCGGCTAAAACAAATTATATCTTGATAAATAAAGACTAGTAATTAGCATTGTGAGGAATGCAAAAGAAAAACCACAATAAAATTTGAAGTTCACTACAATTAATACAAAATAACCAAGCTTTTACCTTTCATCAAGAAGGCATAATGATGGTTATGCTTGATTACCATGATTATGCTTTTTTGATAAAAGGTGAAAGCTTGGTTGTTTTGTATTAATTGTAATGAACTTTTAATTTTATTGTGGTTTTTCTTTTGCAAATTATATCTACTTGTATGTAGGCGGCGAATCAATACGCATACTAAGTATACGTGTGTATATACGCGTATTTTATAATAAACTAACTTTGATTTTCAAATAGGTCGGTGTTTTTAAGATATTATATTTTGTGGATTAGGATAAAAATACACATTTTAAACGCGAATTACACTACCATTTTAGTTACATGCGATAATTTAAGCATCCATTCAACCATTTCCGTGCTGAAATAAAAGCGTCAATAAGGGATACTAATTATGATGTTGAATTAAGTTTAACCCGTTAACAAGTATATTTTTATAATATAATTATAATATATGTATTAAATTTTCATTGAGTATTAGGGCCGTATTCACATAAGTTCCTCGAGTAAAGACGCCTTGAACCTTAAGGAATATTTAAAGATTTCTTACTCGAGGAAAGCCTTATGGATTCCTTGAGGACTACTTTAAATCACATTCACATAATTTCCTCCGCCTTTACTCGAATAAGGGAGCCTCAAAGATTCTTTATAATAAATTATTTATAAAAGTTATATCGAGAGAGAACTTTTAATTAAATTAATATCAGATGAAACTGTAATTGAAAATAATAAACTGGATTTATCCACAATCCAAAAAAAGGACCTGAATTGTATAAATGAACTAATTTATTCAATGTCAGTGGTGTAGGCACCAGAACAACGAAATAAATTTTTAAAAAACGGTGATCATTTAAAGCAGAAGGATAAAAAAATCATTGGACTTGTTAGTTTACTATATTGAAAAATGTAAATAATATTATTAATTATATAATGTATATAATATATTGTGCGAATTATAACTTTAGGGAAGGCAAAGAAATTTAAAAATCAAGATCAGGAGGCCTTGCTAAAATCATTCATCTAACTAAAGAAATAACAGAAACTTTGTAATTAATGCCACAAGCCATATTAAACACAATTCAAACAAAATGGGAAGATGAGTGTTTTGAGGAAGTGACGGTTTTTGCTGATTTTGAAAATGGTAAATAATTATAGTGTTAGATCACCTGAATATGGACGTAGGGCCATTTGAATATTGTATTTTCTTAACATAACACAAAAATCTCTATATTTATAGTCTGAAAACTTTTTTCCTGACGATAATAATTTATTAATTTCATAAAACATATTCATTATATTCTGACCTGCCACGTGATACCACTAAAGAAGCTGATCTCACTGTGTTACATATTTGTCTATTAGATATACTAATGTAGATGTCGGAGCTCCATTAGTTAGAAGGTATAATTCATAGGACACTAAAGGCCTATATGCACCATCAAGCGAGACGCGGCGTGCCGAAAAAAGTAAATTTCATACATTTCTATGAGCCTATTTCAACTGAGCGCGACGCGACGCGACGAAACTGAAGTTGAAATTATTCATTTTTTTCTGCGACGCGTCGCCACGAAATGAATACTTCAATACAAATACGACACAAACTGATGAGACATCATTCATACACACATTCCTGCACATACTGGGAAGAGTGAGAGAGAGAACCTCAGTTACACCGACTGTACGCATTGGTCGTGAACAAACAAGAGCTACCTGCATACATATCTTCCCAATCTATGCGTGAAACCGGGCTGAAGGAGTTAAACAGATATTATAGTGCATGGTCTGTTCATATAGATAGACAAATAATAGCGCATTGTATTTCGTCGTGTCGCGTCGCACTTAGTGAGGACTACAATTATATTTTCGCGTCCAGCTTGTTTGGCAAAGGCCTTTAGGTACAAGTAGGGGTCAGCTAGGGTTCTTTCGCACTCTCTATACTGTGTGCTTACGTCTATAGCGAGACGTTTTGTTTGGTCGGTAATAGTGGTGATCGGCGGGGAGATTCTCTCTCCTGGCCAAAATCTTCAAGCAGAAAGAGAGTGGAACAATTAACAATTAAACGGTAGTCGTTTCTGATGCGCTATACAGACAACTCGCCTTTCATTAGATGATAATGAAGCACGGCTTGAGGAAGAAGACATGGTCACAGCTTGTCATAAAACAATAGAGATAATGAAAATAGCGATAAAACTATCAAATGATAGAGAACATGTAAAATGCCTGATTTGCAGAATGTTGACAAAATATATTAAAAAATTCTAATAATAGATCAAAAACACTCTGCAAGAATAGCCGGAATAAAAATATATACATATTTTAAATTTTTTTCAAAGAGTGGTTTATATATATACATATGTTTCATTATAATATTTAAACAATAAGGACAAGTTATTTAGTTAAGTTCATGAGGTAAAACATACTTCAATAACATACTTCAGTAAAACAAAATTCAATGCTTACATTTTTAATATATTTATTAACTAAAAACAAAAATTTTGAAAGCTCGCTTTATATTCTTTGTTTTGTATTATTAACATAGATATAGTATTATATTTTCGTATCACATTTTCCGTGAAATATTATATATAGGTTATATAGGGTAAAAAAATAGTCCACTAGTAAATTAGTTACTATTGTTTATATCTATAATTAGTAAATAAAATATATAAACAATTCATCACCTATAAAAACCTACTATTAGTTTTTTTTATCTACTATTCTTACAATCTAATGTTCTGAATTAAGTGTGATGTTTTTAACATTACTATATGACCCCATTAAACATGAGTCACAAATACTATTAACATTCCTTGCGATTACTCAATAGTTAATAAACAGAAATCACATTCAATACGTCTTCGCTAAGTACAGATGACTAGGCTGTGATAAGACAGCAACGATTTGACTGCATAATATATGATATAAACGCTTAAAATAATGATCACGGAAAAATAAAATAAAGCAGTAGGTACATTCCGTAAAAAACAACGTGTTGTGATGTATTTTAAAGAATGTCTTTCAAATTTTTTCGTTTATAGTAAATTACATACGAGTCGCTTATTATATTGTGTACCAAATTTGAACAACGCTTAAAATGGAATCGAATATAATTAGTTTAATTTTTTGATGTATTAAATATATATCAAAATAATTTTTTTGTTATATAATAAATAAGACAACTATAGTGAGTAAATATATTGTATATTAAATGAATATTCATTCATACAATAACAAAATAATGAAAAATCTCGATCTATAAAGTTCGGTGATGAAAGTAACTGTTTGAAAAAGTATAAATAATAACAGGATTGATGTTATAATGATCTGAATGTAACAAAGATATTATTAGATACACTCTATAGTAAACCCAGGTTATAAAGTGATCATATATACAATGATGGGAAAGAAAAGACAAAAGCATAAATATATACATGCAAGTATTATGATACTAAAATAGTATTAATAATGTAGAAATTAATAATAATAGCAGATGAAGTTGTTTCAGGTTTCACAAATACCTAGATAAGCTAAGTATGCCAGGAATGCAAAGGCAGTGAAGTACATCGCTGAGGTGAATAAAGACAAATATCACTGATTAAAAAATGGATAAACTGTGGCAGAATATTTTAGCAAAAGAAAAAACATGTTGATGAAAAAAGTATATATATAGCATTTATATTATTAGGAAAGTACAAAATACTATAAAGACATATGTAAATACTAAATTTTCACATGTATAGTAACATATTTATATATAATAAGTTTAAAATAGTACAGCAGGGACGCATTGTCGTCCAGTAACACCGTCTCAATAATCATATCACAACAGTTAATCAATAAAAAATGAAAATAGAAATCAATATATAAAATTGAAGCTAATATGAATAAACAAAAATTAAATGACACTCAGAGTGAAAACAGATAAACAATAATTGCTAAACAAATATAAGATTATGGATTAAATGGTACAATATTAAACAATGCAGAATACAACATACAGAAAGTGTAAAAATGCACAGCTTTAAACATTACATAAGAGAATATTAAACAATGAAAAAATCAGTTAACATTAAATGGTACTTTTATTTTCTTCTATAAAATAAGTATGTACCAGAAAATATTTGTGTACAGAAATAAATCTGTAAAAGCAAACCTTACCAGAGTACAAAAATATAAGTTAAACAGTTTCAGCGCATGCAGAACGATCAATGACAAGTACTATATACAAACAATACCATACTTTGGATTAATTTGAAATCCTGCAAATCATATGTTATAATATATATAAGTAAAATAATGTATCATTTGAATGTTTTTTAAATTTAGTGTGCAGCTATAAATGAAATTTATAATGTGTGAACAATAATAATTGATTACAAATGATGTGACCAATCATATAAATGAGAGAATTCAAACGTGATACATTAAAATAAAGCAGTTCATAATGTGTTCTTTATCCAGTGAAATATTTCGATGTAAAAATTCAGTTAATTTTATATTAAAATCTTTTCTTAATAAAATGCCCACAACTTCGAAAAATTGTTACAAAATGTAAAATACATTTTATATTGTATAATGTCAGTTTACAGCAATGCCCAAATTTACCTAGAGATCAATAATTCTGATATCGAAAAGGACATTTATGGCGCACAGAAATAGTGAACATAATTCGACTCTAATAATGCGCTACAGTGGTACTTATAAGAAAATAACCTCCTCTAATATACTTCAGAATACGATAAAAAAATTGATAGTTTGATTTTTCGACATTTTCGCGCTAGGAGGGTTTTTCTCCATTTTGAGCAGGAAAACATCTAGTTTAAATTTTAACGCTATAGAGTGCTTTCTCTAACCGCAACATTTGGCTGTATAGTTTAATAAAAAAATATAATTAATCTATTTTTATAGCTACTTTCACTTTCGTTTTAAAGGATATACCCGAGGTAAAGCATTCTCTTACTACAGACCACTATATTTGCAAAAGGTGTGTACATTAAATAACTGGACAAAGTCGTCTGTGACACCACCACACCCATAAGTACAAGGTTCTCACGACACAGGTCAGGCTCACTCCCGATGCCCCGCGGCAGGCAGCTTCCCGGTGCGGTCGACGAGCTGCATGAGCACCTGGGACATCTCCTCGCGGCTCTCATCGGGGTCAGGTGGATCCATCAACAGCCAGGCGTCAGAGTCACGGATTACCTCCCCCCGGCACACAGGGCAGGACTGACCCTCAGGGCTGTGTGACCGGGGACTGCCAGCGTCACTGCCGCCCCCTCCTCCTCCTGTGTGCGGCTTATCTACGTGGATCCTGCGAAATTAGATAATATTAATTTAATTTTTACGAATAAAAAGCAATATTAATTATTTTTTTGATAATTCACTAAGATGATAACTCACTCATATGAAAATATCAAGAAGACAATAATAAACATATAGCGCACAGTATAATAATATAAAAAAAGAACTGAAGAGAAATGTGGATGGTAAGGTTCCCCCGTTTTTTTCAGAATCAAATTCCTTGATTTTGCAGTAAAATGTACGTGACCAATTAATACACCTACAACAAATCAATATTTATACTGCTGTTTTTACCGTATTGACGTTGTCCACACCGGTGTCCACATGGCAGATACGGGACCAATAATACATACTAGATAAGTGCTACACATATTAGGTTTCCTAAAGGAGTAAAAAAAAAATACCAACAGGTTACGCTATATAATGACATCAACAAATGATACCGGTTCAATCTAACGTTACAATAACCATGTAACCATAGATGTTAATGTCGTTACAAATGACTAACACAAGGCAGCATTGTACATCATATTACACAGTTCACATGTCTTTTTCGTTTTCTTTTCATGAAATGTCAATGTCCAAGATCTTCTTCTTCTTAACCATTGCCTTAATATTTATATCACGACAAGCATTTGCCCACAAGCCCATTTCCTTGAACTTTCCAGTTTTCTCTCCTTCATAAGAGTATTTGGCAGAAGCTTCTAACAACAAAGATATTTCTGATTTCAGCTTCATTCTCTTCGCTCTCAGCTATTCCACCTCATTAGCCACCTTCTGACGTTTGGAAGAACTTTTCATTTTCTCCTCTTCTTTGCGCTTCTTTTGCAGGTACGCAAATAGGCCTTGTGGGAACCAGATGCTGCAGTCAACAGATTGACATTAATAAATTAAATGTAGGAATATTTGAATTACAAATTAAATACCATAAACAATAAATGTTTCATTTTATGTACTATTACAATTTTTTTTAATAAGACAGCATTTAATATATTTTATATACTCAGAATAAATTATAAAAATTTGGTCTGAGCAAGCGAAGCGAGCAATTTGTTTTAACTTTGTTTCGATATAAGCGTAAAATTGATTAAAAAATAAAGTCACCCAGTTTTTCCCTGATTTTAACTTCTATTTTTATTTCACCCGAGTGTTCCTTGATTTCTCCAAAGTTAAAAAAAATTCCTAGATTTTTTCTGATGGGGAACCCTGATTAATGGCCCACTTAAACAGCCTCCCAAAAATTCTAAAGAAATATTAAATCTATAATTTTGTAACCTTTCTGTATTTTTTACCCTATGCGTTTTTATTTAAAAAAACATTACGACACTGGCATCACTGTCTACGGGTACATAAAACGTATAGAAAAAAAATGACGTGGAGGTTATCTACTAAAGAGGAGAGGGTTTGCTCCAATTGTTTAATTTGATAGTAATTTAGCATCGAGTAATTTAAATGTATGTTTAATACATTAAAATAAGAATAAAGAAGTATAAGTAGCAGTCAATAAGATGTTTTTAGGTTGATATAAAGATATCTGATGCATTAGGTGTATTATTATTAGTTAGTTTTTAAAATTAGTAAAATCATAGTTTTCCAAGGTCAAAAACAGTCATTTTCCCGGTTTACTACATACAACAGATTTTATTCAATAAGAAAAGTTTTTTTTTCGAGTTTTCTTTGGTTAGATACAATATTCTTATTTATAAAAAACAACAAAAAGGCGTGATCAAGTTGATGCTAACATAACCAGTTTCGCTCTTTTCAAGGAATTTTATTTTATATAACAATAATTTAATGAAAATATTTTGAATTAATATATAAACAATTAAATTGAAAACATTTAAATTACAAAATTTTAATCAAATAAATGCATAAGAATAAAATAATGAAGGAATTTATTAAATATAATTTCGATGATAAGTCCCTATCATCTAAACATTCAACCGTGATGTCATTGTAACGGATCCAAAAATTGTTACTAAATATTAAAGTTTTATAATGGCCACTGTTAATTGATCTCCGTGATTCAATATTCGCCAATGTTATAATCGAATTAACATAGAATTAACAAAAATGTATCACACATAATATTTAGTGGCACTATGGTAGCTCTAAAGAAACGACAACTAAAACATTGTATTATAATAGTGAAAAACACAATATTGTATATAATTAATAATTAAATATAAACGTTAAATTATTATAAAACGATGGAGTTATTAAAAATTACATGTTTAGGCATAATCCTTATGTGAAAAATAAATAAAATATTTTTTACAATATGATAAAAAGATGCCAAAACATAATATTCAGTTAAATAGACAAAAAATATGACAATCATAATCCCAATTTTTATTCTGATAATTACTAAATTCCAGTTTTTTTTAGGGAATTTATCACTTTCCCCGAATTTCCAGTTTTTCCATTGACTTAATCAATCTCTCAGCTATTCATGGCTTTTCTCTGTCGAGAGCCCTTGCTATCAACCGATCATAAGTACAATTTACAGTTTTCAAAAAATCTTTTTTACTCCATTTAATTTAATATGTTAATATAGTATATAACATTAAAAAGTGATAGAACATTTTTAATGCAATATTTTTTTATAACTTTATCCTAATATCATAATAATAGGGCTTCCGTTTAAATAAGGGTTTACTTAAATTTGATGAACCTTTGAGGACTTCTTATTTCTTGTGGACATATGAATATTTTTTAAGGATTTTCAGGACTCTGCGTTTACTGTTAAATAATTCAATTCATTATAATAATCTTATACCAGGAAATCAAATAAGTTTTATTTTTTTAATGTTGCAACAAAAGTCAGAAAACTAATTAACATATTTCCAAAACACGAACAGTTGAATTAAGTAATAATTTATAGCCAGGTTACAGTTAATCTTACAGTTAATGCGAGTATACTCGATTTCATTAAGTAAGGTCATGATGTAGACATGCAACATTCTTTATGTTATGACAAAATGTGTAATTGACAACAGGCGGTGACATTGCGCCAATTTTGTCATGATAATAGTTCGGTCTTTAAAATGCTCAGTCATTGCAAATTATGAATTTAAAAGAAATTGAACAATCCATTACCTGACGTTGGAAATTACAAACATGAAAACGATACATTCATTATTAGGAATTCACGATTTTAGGAATATATTTATTTTATGAAACGTATTTAAATACGTTCCATAAAATACGTATATTCCTAAAATTAATGTTCTTAAAAATAATCGAAATATAAGAATTATAAATATTTAACAAGAAGTTCCTTTAATTAGAACTAACAGTTTCAACAACAGATATTGTCCGATATATATATCGTTCCCGCACCAAACCATTTACGAAAATATAAACACTTTCCAAACATTATTGTAACGACTACAAATTTTCTTATGAATATAATCCTATAATTCGTAGTAACATTTTTAAGTATTTCCGAATTAATGAAGCCAGAGGTTCAGTTATTGTTTTCCATAACTTAAAAAGTTAAAATTTATTATTATATTAATAATTTAATTAGTTTAAAAGTCATATGGTTGCTAATTTTGTTGACATTATCTGCACCATGGTTGAGAAGTCAACTTTAAATATAAACCTGAAACTATCTTCTTTGTAAAGTATTGTCAATATTTATTTATATATTGTCAATAATTATGTTTGTGTATAATTGTGTTTTATACAACATAATATAAAGAGATACTGAATTTATTTATATTGCAATGCTGGCAAATGTAAATTTGAATCATTACAAACGAAATTTAGTTACAATCCAAATTTTAAGTCAAGTCAAACACACAAATTTCTAAATGATTGAAATGATGATACCGCATACGTTAACATGAAATCAACCAACATGAAACTAACATTAAATCACTATAGTATAATTAAATGCTGCCATTCTCTATTTATATAAATAATATTTAGTGGAAGCTGTATCAGAATCATAGTGGCTTTATGTTAGTTTAACCGTCAATTACATTTTTAATTATCTCTCTTTAATAGCCTTATTTCGTGTCAAAGTAGAAAATATTGATTCAGATTGGTTCATAACCTCTGTTAATATATAGACCTAAATGTTGAAGTATTATTGATTAATGATTAAGAATCGATAAATAACTTAGCGTAACATAAAAAGGAAGACATAGTTGATTGTATAATAGTCATATAATGTAATTTGAAAACAGAAAAAATATAGCGATAGACACATTTTTATTTAAAATGGGAAATCAGTAACTAAGGAATTCAGTTAGTGCAACACACCTTTGGTATCAAGCTATTTTGGTCAGAGTTCTAGCTGCTAAACAGCGAATGCGAGCCTACAACCAGAATAGGCTTAGTGGAAAGTAGAGTTAACCAGAGAAGTTGGAACAAACACTTAAAACATTATCCCAACTAAATTCCTGACAACCGTGGATTACGAGCGTACAAAAATTCGTACATGTGTATATATATGGGAGAGGGGTTGACTCTGTGCATGAACAATATGAAGTTTCCAGAAAGAACACAAATTTAGTTACACTTTGAGCCATAGTTTAACCTTTAAAAATGTGTATTATAACAATATAAGGTTAGGTAAATTAAAATAATAAAATAAGCTATTATTCAGTATGTACATTACACATAGTATATTAAAAACAATGTACGTAAAACTCAAGCATAAAAGGTACCAATTGTCCGGTATATATAGAAGAGATTACGTTAACTGGAGGGCTGTGTGTAAAAAGTTACTATTTAATGCTTATAGTCACCATGCCTCCAATTTGGTCCCCTTCCTCCAGAGGTTCATAGTAAAAAAATGGTTATAGTCGACTCGCATTTGATATTTAATTTAGAATATAACTGTAGTATAGATTCGAAAAGGTGAGCGACTCACCACTGTCCAATACAGGTCTCACAGTAGGCGTGCGCACAGGGCAGAATCACATTGGACTCTCGCTCGAGACAGATGACACACTCCTCCCTCTCTTGGCCCTTCTTCACCGTGCTGCAGTCACCGCCATGCCAGGCCACCTCCTTCTCTCCCCCCTCACCTGCAGAGTGGGCGGGGCTGGCCGCTGGCACCGGGGTCATCTGGCCCCCCTCAGTTCCCGCTAGTGGAGTAACGGTGCTATTGAATGGCAGGGGTGGAGGTAAGTGGTCGAGTTATTAACGGGTCGGGTTCGTAGAGATTGAACGACAAATTTGACAAGATATTAAAGTAGTTTGTGGTTATTCATAGAAAAAAATATCTTCTTCAGATACAATATTATTACTATTATATGAAATAATGTTTCTCAAGCTTCATCAAGCAAGTGTTTATACTAAAAAATTCCAAGCACGAGTCTATAACTGCATACTTGTGAAATTGATAAGGATCTTCTCGGTGAAACATTGTTTAATGTAATAATACTATATCGTAAAACAAATAATATATGTTCACTTAAATTTGTATTAATAATACTAAACAACCTAACAAATAAAAAGACAAATAATTATTTAAACAATATTGATACACATATAATGTACAGAAATAAGAATGAATAGTTTATTAACTATGAGATGCAACTAAGTTTCCAAGACACGTACTTGATAATATTTAAATTTACAACAAATTTACACAAAAATCTAGAATAATATATTGAAACTTTTTTTCATAGAGGCTCATATAAACCGTCTGTAAGGTTATAAATATCGGTTCAAGCTTATATTAAATATATACAAGATAATAGATAATATGGACAGTGTATTATTCGCATATCTAACAAATATTTAATATTTCTTAACAAATCCATATTTATGGTATTACCATTCACAATTTAACAATTATAAAGTAATATAAAGATTAACAACAAAACTATACAGTATACGTCATAGCTTTTGTGAACCTCAAACAGGTTGTCATCCATGATGACGATAATGAAGTTCTCAAATATCAAAAATGATAAAAATATTATTATCTTTGTTTACCTTTTCAATTACAACAACCACTGCATAATCTAAAACTAATAGTAATGATCATATAATACTTGTACAAAAAATATACTTAAAACAGTCTATAATTTTTGTCTAACATTATGGAAAATAGGCAGGTTTACTAGTTTGATTAATCAGTCACGTTTGATACAATTCATATTATGCTATTTCGGCGACTTATTTCATCATTGTAAATTCTATTATTTTACAGACTGATAGTGCAATGTATCCTGATAATAACTTTGTATGTAATTTTCTGAACAAATTATTCTTCCGCTTTTAATTAAATAAGCTTGTAACGAATCGCATGCTTTGCTTCAATTATCTTTTAATTAGACAGGTTTGGAACCTTTAGAAAATTATTCGGCTTTGTAAGAAAGTTAATGCTAAAATAGCTCTCATACCTTTTAAATCACAAACTAAAAGCATTTCTCACTTTAAGCTCGTTTTCCGTTTATTTATAACTCCTAATATGTTCTATCAGCAAACCTTTCATGAGTATAATACGTAGTGTTAAATAGGAAATGCCCTGCAATAAAGAATTTTGAGCACTACGCTTACTAAATCTCAATAAACAAAATTATGTGCTTTGGTCGTATACTCATAAAACTTTAAAAATTTAGGAAAAATTATAGGATCCTTCTATTAACTATTCTGTTGTCTATTAATTATTATAAATAATGTTTCATTATAAACTTTCAACACTTTAATGCAAAATTCATAATAATATTTGCCTAATGTTTTATCATTTGACAAATCCAGATTATTACCAATGAATGTTTATAAATTACTATCGTTACAATAAATTATATACTTTTTAATTAGTATAAAAATATATAATAAAACTATGCTTTTCGTAGTAGATCTCCAGTAGTTTATAAATCTAACAAGAAAAGAATGTATAACAACACAGTTATTATAGCATCTCTTTATGTTCAGATATAAATTTTACTCCATATTAGCATCCTTTAAGACAAAGGATATTGTCTGATCTAATCTAATGACTAGCCACATACTCAAAATTGATGGTATGTATGATATTTCAAAATGTTTAATGAATTATAATATAAACGCATGGATTTTTTCTGACTGCAAAGAAATTTATCCATTAAACTCGCATAATTACAAGAAAAACCTCTTTTTCTTTCTAGTTCCACTATGAAAAACAAACTAACGATACTTACTCTGCGAAGAATGTGGATATTGTGGTTGGATTTGCGAGTGTAGTGAGTGTCTTTAGTTCACGCTGGAGGAAGATAAACTGCTTCAAATTGACAATTCGAGTAGAGAGAATGACACCATCGCTATGCCGAACCTTCGAGGATAAAATAAATTCATTGAAGGGATCACTAAGCATATAGACCCACAATAAATCATATATTTAGGTGTGTAAAAAAGTTAAGCAGAAAATAAGGTTTAGAAAACAACGCCATCATTAAACTGATGAACATAAAGCCAGTATATTTAGGGTTTTGGTAGTTTACAGTAATTATATTTTGACATTTAATCCATATTGACCATAAATATTATAGGTAAGAGTCTCCTTATTCTTATATTTAATATTGATCAACATTTTGATAAAAATAAACAGATTACCATAATGAAAATAATATTATAAAATAAGTGCATTAGAATAGAAAAGGCTAGCAATAATATTTAAGGTGAATAATAAATGTGCACTTCCTCTGGACATTACTTCCATAATTCGCGCTGTTTATTCAGACTACTAATATGTTTATTTCACTTCTTACCTTTCAGAATGCTCATTTATTGAATATATATAATACTTTTTATTATTTGGTTTTCAAATTATATTAGTATTATTATTCGCCTTTACGTTAAATTATTATAGCACACAATTCAACAGAAAATATATTATTTTTTTATAAGAATATATATATATAGGTATATATTTTCCTCTATTATAGTTAGTTAGGAACAATTTACACACTAGCTTTATGATATTTGACTAAATGAGAGGTTTTTTCATAACTTACACTATCATGTGAAATTGTTCACAAGCATTAAATGATATTAAAATATACAATTATGTCAAAATCAAAAGTTAAAAAGTAATTAACTGCATTCATATTCTTAGTTACTGTATACCAAAAAAATATATTTCAGTAAAATAGATACTTTAGTAGCTGAAAATCAAAGTAATATATTACAATAAATTGAATATATAAAAAATTATATTGTATACTATAATATTATAATGTAAATTTACTTCGAGACATATGACAAAATACAATAAAAAAAAGTTTATCTCGTATAAGTAAAAAGCACGTTTATCTGAGCTGTATTCTTATACGATTTTTCTGATTTCTGGATTTTCGTCCATTAATTAATTGAAAAACTAGAATACGTCATAAAAATCTATGCTTTTCTTTTCACAAAAGCATAAAAAACCATGTATAATGCAATATTAACCCGCAATAAAATATGTAGATACTTCATATCTGTATTATAAATAAAGAACTATTTTCCCAATATTCTCAATTTAAAATATGATTTTACCATACTGTATTATTAATTTTATTAAGATTTTTTTATAAAGTCTACCACTAATTTATTATCGATTCGAAAATTCTAAACTAAGCTGTTCTTCTTCGATATTATCCCATTTATTGATTAATATTTAGGCATATTAAAAACGAATTTACTGTCTCTCTTTGTTGTTATTCTAGTGATAACTAACATGTGATCGCGGGAAAAGAGAAATAAAAAGCGATCGAATGCTGTGTGAATCAAACCAAAGCTTTTTATATTGCTTTCAACAGACGAAATAAATCTAATTACGACAAAATATTTAATCCGAAATATAACAGAAACTATACAAGTTATACCTTTTGACATTCAATCCGAATAAGAATTTTCCAAAGTAGGTTATTACTCATATCTTTGACCGTGATGAACCGGATTTGTTCATCTTGGTTGCCTCTTGGCATTTTGTCACATCTGAAATTAAAAAATTAATAACTTGCATGTCAGAAAATTTGTGCGATATAAAATATATTGAAAAAATTGCACATACATGACATTAGCCTCTTCAAGAAGATGTATAAAGTCGTCATATGTTAGAGTAGTAAGTTGAACAACAAGTAGCGTTCCTTGTTGTATTGTGTCGGTGACACGTTGGAGGTTGGACTTGACGTTCATTTCATCAGACCTTTTCTGAAATTATACAATAACATTTTAATTAATAAATCTAAGATAAACAACATGTACCTGCATCATTTAATTATCATCTGACAACCTATTGATAGCATACATGAAATGAAGAATAAAAATTTTAATAATTAAACAAAATCATTCTTAAGAGCCTTTAAAAATTTTCGTTTGATATGGAAAATAAATTCATAAACATTATGTTAAGAAAAACAAATTAAAAATAATAAACACTAAATTGATTGCACTGCACATAATGCAAAAAAAGGTTAACTAAATTGTTCATTTTATAAAATCATTTATAGATTTAGTCTTCATCTGTTTTGCCGATAGAACACATAATTAAGTTTTTATTTGGATTTATCTTATGTTCCTAAACCACCAAGAGTTGTAATCTTGATGTCACCACTACGCCACGAAACAAACTAAATTTTAAATGGAAGAACCTTATAATCCCAAAACCAGTGACCACAATAGTATCTTTACGTCCAATAGTAACTTCCCAGCTAAACCGGACCCGTCTCCTCGATCATCTATCATGGACTATAACTGGGATGACGTCTTCAGAAGTGAATCTAGCAACGAGGAAGCAAATGTCTTTTATCAAAAGCTAAACACGCTTATCGAGAATCATCTCCTGTGGACAACAAGTAAATATCCTCCGAATACTGAGCCCTGGGGGACCAACCATTTCATTTACTTAGTGAATCGCAGGCAAGTCTGTTGGGTGTCAGGTAACATGGTCTGCTTTAGGTTCTTCAGAAACAAGGCTAACAAATTATCCAATTGACTCAAAAGAAATTACCTCAAGTCACTCCACATCGACAAAGACAAAAATCCTCGGCCCTGGTAGTGCCAAATAAAGAAACTTTCCATTACCAGGCACAACACAGTTACCCCTGATCCAGAGTTTTGAAGGAAAAGAGCAATTCTGTGAAAAGGTTATTCACTACTTCCAGTCAATTGCATCCGACATACCACCCCTCGATGCCCTTCCACAAGCCGAATTCATTCACACTGTTGAGCAAGTAGAAAAACAAATCAAAGGGGTGAACGCTAACAAAGCCTGTGGTCCCGACAAAATTCCGAATAGGGTTATCAAGATGTCAGCGATGCACCAGTGGCATCGATCATCTCTGCTACAATATGCAGCGGAATCTGGACAAATATATGGTTATGCGGCGATATTACGCCTATCCCCAAGGTTTCCACTCTCTCTGACTTAAAAACAGATCTACATCCTGTGACACTAACATGTACCTTATCTAAAGTTGAAGAATACTTTATCGCCTCGCAACTGTGTTCATTCTTTGAACAACATCTGGACCTAAATCAATATATGGGTCAACGAAGAACAGGTACTCAGGTTGACCTGTCAAGCCTTGATTACCCTTCTGTACCGCCTATATCAGGCTGCTGACTGGAAAGATTACTCAAGGATCGTTCTCCTCGATATTCCGAAAGGATTTGATGGAATGGACGTTGGGATTGTAATCCATAAGGACATCTGTTACGATTCGTATCATCCTTCCTAAAGTCCCATTAGCACTGTGTTAAATCGAAGACACTAGATCCTAATGGCTCCCTACCCGCGCAGGAGTTCTGCAGGCAACTCTCATTGAACCCATTATGTTTTGCTCATCATAGTGAATGACCTCGATGCAGATATAAAATACGTCAATGGCTCATCGCTACTAGAAATTGTTAAACAACCAGAACAATCGACCCTGTAAGAAAGGCTGAATGCTGTGGTTGGTTCAGGCGGGACCCTTGCCAGGGGAGCCGAAGCCCCCGCAGATACGAGGTCACCACCACGGGGTCCTCCGCCAATACGGCCAAGTGAGGCCTCCCCATCCCGAACACCCGCAGCCGCAGACCAAGGTGCGCCCTGAATGAATGAATAACATTATAATAATATTGTTGATTCACTACCAACAAGATGCTGAATTATTGAAAATTCTCTGACTGTAAACAGCAATCAGATTTGTTCACATAGATGAGCAGTATTATTACATTATTAGCTATATTTCAGAAGGGCTAGAGTATACTAAATTTTTTAACAAGGACATCTGCCTATCATTCCAAATGAAACAGCATTATCACCACCAGCTTGTGTTAGTAGGATAATGATGCTGAGGAAAGTTCCCCCACAAGTGCATCAGGATTAAGTCAGCAATTTACTAATATGATGACTGCTAAGGGAAAACTTCGTAACTCTCTAACTCAAAACAGATGCTTAAAGTGTGAAGCCTTTGCCTATCTGCCACCAAATTGAAGCTGTTTTCTAATGTACCACATAAAGAAAATACTCATGTCACGTATTTGTATACCATCTCAATTTAAACTACACAGATAAATCTTGCATTTTATAGATAATTGTCATAATAATTCAACTGTATTAAAAAATAAATTGTGAAAAAATAACACGGTACAGGACATCAAAAATATCTCAATTTTAAGTGCTAAATATTTTTCTCAAAATCTATTGAGACACCTTATTTCACTACTAAAATAATTATATATAATAACATTAATTTTGAAAATATTTTAAAAAAACAGTAAAAAATTGCTAAAATCTTACCAAACTGTCTTAATTACATTCCATTTGAATGAAAAAACACATGAAATAATTTTTTCTCTTTTTTGAATAATAAAAAAGTTAATAGTACATAATAAATCTATATGCATACTATAATATTTAAATTCTATATACATATATTTTTATATTATTAAATTGACAAATACATATTTTAAGTTATAAAATAAATTACATAAAAAATTAATTGTTTATGACTCCTAATATAATTAATTAATATATTTATCCTAATGATAATTTTTGCTCACTGAATTAATTAATACCACCCCTTCCCCTTTCTCAGACAAAGCCAGGGGAGAAAAAGAAGGTGGGGGCGAGGAAAAAGATTAAAAAAATAAGAGGGAGATGAGGGAAAAAGGGGGTAGAGAAGGAAAAGAGGGGGTTCAAATAGGAATTTCCCCCCTGAAAAAAAACACAGGGCAGGTTTACTTGCTAGACAATGGAAGTGGATCAGAGGGCTATGGCCCCTAACTTTATAGGAAAGTCCACTTTTAATTTACATAGATTTTTACCATGAAATAATACCTCAATTAGAAATTTTTAAAGTTTGTTTTAGTGTTGTTTATTGTTCTAGAAATTCAGTTTTCTGTAGATTGTATTAATTTTCTCCTTCTTATTATCATATAAACGAATATATTGTCAATGTTCATTTATTAATATCATGATAATTTGTCTGTCATAATAACTATTGTCAACAATACTTTATCAATTAAAAAAAATTATAACTTCCCTTTTTCAAAAACACTTTTTCTATTGTACTATTTTTATTCAATAATTTAAGAGCAAAAAGCATTCTGGTAACTGTAAATAAGCACTGATTCTACCAGAAAAATGCTGTAATTCATCATAAATTATAAGCAGTTTTTCATTCATTATATTTGATAGAAATACATGTAAAAAGAATAAATAAGACAAAAGCTGAAATTAATATATGATTTATTTGACCAACTTTGTATTTGTGGAAACAGAACCCTGTGCCAGAACCAACTTTAAAAGAGTAAATGTTGTGCCTTATGTCAAAAGAAGTAATTGGCATAATAAAGTAAATAAATACTTATTTTATGCAAATGACATCTTCTTGAAGTTTAATAAATGTTCTGAAATCTTCTTATAACCCCCAATTGTATCCATAATAAATTATAACCCAAAATAAAAATCAAATTTAAATGTTTTTGATAATGAGTAATAGTTAATCAAATTAACTAATTACCATAATTTATTAAGGTTATGTAAAATGCAATAGATTTCAAGAATTGACTTCATATTATACTTATTAGTCTATTTTAGTACATTAAAAACAGATGATTGAGTATATTAGACATAACTAATACTAAATAGTCAACTTTGTTAAATCTACTGGATAAGCTGCTTCAGACATACAATCATATTGGATGTCAGTAGAATGTTTTTTGTGTATATTAAACAATAGTAATTAGTCATAACTTAGTATTGCTTTACCAGCAATGAAATTGATTTAAGGCATATGATTATAAAGAAACATTTTTGATCAAAACTGTTAAAAAATGAGGTCAGAAAATAAGTTTTAATAAAATTATATGTCTATAATTATATAGGCTATCTTTGACTATAGCCTATCTTTAATATAGTAAAAAAAATTAAACAAATATATCATATGGACCATATATGATGTATTTATTTGATTAAAAATTTTAGTAAAACAGTGTCAGTTGTGTTACTTCCACTTTGTCAGAAAGTTTTACACTACAGTTTATGAGACAGAAAATTATTTTTTGATATCAACCTTGAAGTTTTGGTAATTGAGTAGTAAAATCATGACCATACATATAATGAAGTGGAAGTACTACAACTGTTTTATTAAAACTTTTTAAAGCTTGCATTGTCATTGATGAAATGCCAGAGTCTAACAGGTTTTACATAAGCATGAATAGTATGTTTATGTGTTACTGGCAACAGTTCTAATTAGTACATGTTCATGCAAGTAAATCCAAATGAAATACCAAAATTTCAGTATATTAAAAAGGTTGAATATTTGCAAGAACAAGCCAACTTTGATAACTTAATATATTTCCAATCCCTTACATTCCTGATTAATTATCTTCATTTATTAGATATTATAAATTAAGTGGCTTTTAAAAGGGAAATGTAGAATACTTAAAATAGATTTACAATATATTCATTTAAAATGAAAAATAATACAGTCATTGACATTGTAATCTTTGAACACTATAAACATGTCATAATTTACTTACAATTAAAAAAATTAAAAAAACTTAAGGCCAAGGGGGAGTATATGGAAAGTGATATATTAATATATCACTTTCTATATGGGCTTGTACAATAATAATGAGTCACATTGTCACTTTTGTTTGTCCACTATTTATAGTTTAATTTCTAAAAATAGAAACTATGTAAGCAATATTACTTAGTGAATTAAATATTAATACTATTGTTTTAGTAGATTGATATTTATTTATACATCACTGACTTCAAATTGTCTTTTACATGCATTCTGTTAGTTCACACTGTATCTATATTTGCCGGTGGCCACTGACTTATTCCATATTATAATTGGAGTTCTACACAAACCATATAACTCCAGTACCTATTTATAATTGATTTTTAACTGCTACACTATATATGCTGGAGACTTCAAGTATTATAGTAAAATATACCTAGTTTTGCATTTAACAGGAAACAATATTATGTTTAATATACTGATTTAGAATTTTTGCACTGATTTTAAAATGGCTAAGTATTCATAATGTTCCTTTTATACATATAAATTATATATAAAATGATTTATATTTTATTATATAGTCAATAGAACTCCCTTTTGAACACAAAAAAATAATACACAAACTATTATTTATGTAACTGTTATGTTACTCCAAATAGACAAATGTGCAAAATGTCGCTTTTGTTATGTCTGCACTTTAATGAATTATACAGCACCCTGTAGATGAAGGTTTATCTTTATTACAGCATGATATGGATATTCACAAATATGACATAACTATAATAGATTCCCTAACTGTTTCAGAATATATTAAAACAACTATATGCTCAATATTATGTGAGAAAATCCAAATGTGGCTTTGGTTAAGTACAACATTAAAATTTTAATGGTACACAAGCATTTATTTATTGCAGTACACTAACAGAAACAGAGAAATTCACTTCTTAAAAATCTTCCAAAAGATACTATTCTACTGGACGTCGACTATAGTTAAAATATCAAAGTTCAGTTTCAAGAAGAACCTGAGTCACATCATTATCTGACAAAGAAATTAACCTTGTTTCCAATTGTAGCAGAATATAACAGAGTTCATAATGATTTCAGATGATCTAACCCACTCCAATTTTGTCCAAGCAGATATTTACATTGAAAAGGTGAGGAGTTAATTGATAAAATGGGGTCTTCCCATTAATGACATGAGAGAGGCATACTTTTCAGACCAGTGTCCCAACCAATTCTCTAATAGCAACATGGCTTCCATTATTAGCAAATAACAAAATTGTGAATGGAATTTCTTGGCATCTATCATGGTAAAAACCAGTCAGACATAGCAGGTAGAAATTTTAAAACTTTAATTTCTCGAACAATTCTCTGAACAGGCCATATTCTGTCTTTAATTGAAGATTATGCCAATCTTCAAAACACATTGTCATTGCCTCAACCAACACATGCATTGTCAAAGAGAATGATACTTACAATCAGTATTGTTGACATGAATGCTTGGAAAAGTCAGTAGTACATGAAAGGTCATAAAAAGCTTAAAGGTATCAAAAAGATTCATCAGCTAAAATAAACTGCTGGTAATGGACTCCTGCTGGTTTGACCCTTAAGGGAATTGTCAAAAAGACAATTGTCATGCTACATCTGCTCATCTTGAACTGGAAACAATGGTATAAGACATTATAATAAGCATTGTTAAATTTTGTAATATATTGTAATTTCAATTTGCATTGGAAAACTTTTAAAAGGTGTAACAGAATGTGGTACCTAAAGATGATGAATTAATAGATATACACTGGCTCCATATATTCCTAAATATAATTACTTTTTACTATTTGTTTTTTCCATGGCATAGGCATAGCCATGGCATAGGCACACCATGTGAAATCAACCAAGAATTCCAATCAATTGACATGGCATTCACTAGCATTTCACATGTAAAAATGTAAAACATCAGTCAGTAGAATTGACAGTTATTGAAGCTAATCAATATCCCACCAATCATGACAACCAGCCAGCAACAAATCAATGCCAATGGGGAGCCAGCCAACCAATTTAGCCTTTATAGGCATACCATAACCGACAGCCAGTTGTTAGACTGGGGTTTGACGAGTAATTTAATGGTGTGAATTATAAATGATGAAAGCTTCTATTTTTATAAGCGGTGTTTTATTTTTTATTTACATTCTGATGACTATATTGTCACTACGTCCATTACCATGTCCATGGCATAATACTCCCTCTTAAGTTATTATATTATTATTGATTTACTTCTATCATCCTATATAATTAGAAAAATATATACAAAACTATATTACACTACCTTAATAACTGTAAATTTTATTTAAATATTGACAGCATATATATATATGACATAAAAATTTATTTTTGACAATTATCATATAATTGAACGCATGCTCGACATGTGCGGGATAAATTTTTGAAAAATAATTACATTTAATTTATGTATTTTATAGCTTTAATAAAAATGTCTATAATAATTTTTTTTAACTGTTTTGTATATATAGATATTTTATTGTATTGTAATATATTAATATTTGTCATACGTTAGTATTAAAAACTTAATAAAAACTTTTTTTTCCCCTTAATCTAGTTTTATTTTTCGGGCATTTTTTATTTTTAAAAAAGCCGCTTTATACACTTAAAGGTAAACATTTTGAGATTGCAAGAACTTCAGAATGAGAGCTGTTTCAAAATTATACATAAGAGGTGACGAAATTAGCGAAGGTGTGTGAGTGATCGTAATTGAAACAACAAGTAAGAATATAATTCGAGTTGACAGATTATCTTAATTGAAACAACAAATAAGAATATAATTCGAGTTGACAGAGAATATCTTTCATTTTGATGATTATATACATAAACATATAACATGATGTAATTGTCGCCTCACCTCAGTATATATCAAAGAATATAAAATATTGTATTCTATATATGTAACTATACACAAAATTTTATATTATTTGGTATATAAATGGTTCACAGTCATGTAGAACATCATAAGAGAAAGAAGCAAGAGAAATGAATAAAACATATTTTGTCACTTGTGATTTAAGCACACATACATAGGCCTATAGCAGCAGAATGTCGGAAACTAAGAAAGATTAATTATTAATATTATTAATTGTGTTATATTGCAAAAAATGAACCTATGATTAAGAAATATAGAAGGTAGAGATTTGGTAAAAATCCTTATTAAAATTGTTCTGACAGTTGCTGGATCAATCCTCCATAAATATGAAACAATAAAGATAATGATCTACATATGTGGCGAACAACACAACCTTGTTGTACATATGTTGGCAATGAGTAAACAAAATCTTTGATGGTGTATCCAGGAATCCAAAGCAGTAAGCTATGCCGTACGAACAATACCAAAACCTCTGTGTTATACATGAACTGTCATTATAATTTACATAATTAACTTCATGTGGAACATTTGTTTTTTAGCTAAAAAACTATATGTGTGTTTTTTTAGACATCATTATGCGTTATATAAATAATATGTGAGTTACACCAGTGGCATAAAATATAATATATGTATATATGTTTATAAACGAAAATGTGAGCTACATCAAATTTGTAACTTATGTTATATAGCCTATATAGTACCAAATAATAATTGACCGTGTGTTATACCAATTAACCGTGTGTTATATCCAATTGACCGTATGTTATACCAATTGACCGTGTGTTATATATCAATTAACCATTTGTGTTATACCAAATGGGTAAGGGGTTCAGTCATAGAGTAAGAAGGGGTAAAAGAAGGGGTAAGAAGAGTAAAAAAATATATTAAAAAATTACTCTATGGGTTCAGTGCGAGTGGACTTCAGCTTGATATAGAAAGAATACCAACGTGAATATTAATTAAGCCGATATCCCTACTTAACAATAAAATAAATGCTTGAAGTTACTGCATGCATATTTCTATGTAATATTACCATTTACATTCTGCGTTAATATTATGACTATATAAGCAATTATGAATAATTATAACACGCAGTTACATATTGAATGGAGTAAGTTGCCAATTGAAATCCTTGAGCGTGCGACGTGTTCTGCTACGCTTATATATTCTACCTTTTCAATGTTACGAACAATGCTATAATGGAGCTAGCGCAATCAGAGGAAAGTAAGCGAGAGATTCTTCACGAATGAAAGAAGAAGAACCACAATGCCTTTTGAAACACTGTTATGTACATGCTTAAATATCTGGCTTGTACCGATAGTGTTAAAAAAGACAAACTATATTGAAGAACTCTCTTGGCACTATATACTTGTTAAATAATGAAGTTAGTTTATAATTCGTCACAGTGAGAATCAGAATGAGACAGGATTTTGGAAATGTCCGGTGAATCTTCGAATCGACTTAAAATATTGTTTTCAATAAGCAAGATGGACAGTTCTAGATTCTATTCTTGATAGCGTCATCAAAAACTATTATGCTCACCAAAATCTCTGGGAGTGATCACTGTCAAACTGCAATGATACGGAAATAAGAGCAAGTATCATTATATACTATACTAATAAAAAAATTCATTATTCATTATTCAATATTCAATACTATAATATTTATTACTTTCAGAAAAAAATATATTTAGAAAATGAAGATGATTGAACATGATTTTTTTCTATATTTACTTAAATATATAAATTAGGCTATATATACTGCGTGTTGATAAACATTGTTGAAAATAAGGATTTAATGAAATGGACAATTAATTAATATCTATTTTAGGTTATATAAATGGATAGGATTGTCTAGAAGCGAAATCACCCACCTAAACCATGTAATGTAACGGCAACAAACCACGATATTTGATTGAACGATAGCTCCACAATGTCTATCGATTCTGAAAGCTGAATAAATTACTCATTCGTTTCGAGTATTTAACAATAAATGGCCTATAGTTATGGCAGCCGAAAGAGACAAAAACGTTATTCAAACGTGTTATTCAGGCTTTTAAACGTGTTATACATGTTATTCACTTTTCAAAAAGTGTTATTCGTGCTATTTGTTTTTTCAAAAAGTGTTATTTTTGTTATTCACCTTTTAAAATGTGTTGTTTGTGTTATTCACTTTTCAAATAGTGTTATTCGCTTTTCTAAAACTGTTATTCATGTTATTCACCTTTTAAAATGT
>JAUZND010011488.1:0-28816 GCA_034780555.1 Coelogynopora nodosa | reverse complement strand
GGGGACGGGGGGAGGGAGGATTTAGACAAAAATATGCAGGGAATAAAAAAATTAGAAGAAAAAAGGAAGCGAGAAAATAGTAACAAAAGAGATATAGAAGGGAAGAGAGGTTGGAAAGAGTTTCTCTTCTTTGTAATTTGTTTAGACGCTCAGTATTGTGTGAATGTTTTGATCTACATATTGCAATTCGGTCTTATTTTGGAGGAGAGGAGCCGATTCGACTTCCAATATGCTTTATTTAATTGCTTCTGAACTTCATAAGAGAGATAATAGTTGGAGTTTAATGCTAACTTTTACCAATTTTGTGTTTTCTATTAAATTAACTCTCTTTTTTTTATAATTCAGACATTTTTCTGCAGTAATCAATAAAATGTATTTTTTTAACTAATTATGTGCACTTTTATAAACAAAATAATAGTTATTTATTATTAATATTAACAATAATAAATCTATACTTTTCTTTTAAATTAAATGTTAAAAAAATTATTAAGAAAAGCCGGATGTTATATAAAAGCAAGTGTCAATATGCTTAGAAAGATTTTCGTAACTGCGTAGATATATGATTTTGAAACTTTATAAATTATACATATTAGTATCTCACTGTATATATCGGTTCTGCAATATGGGAAGCCACTAAAGTATATACAATTTAATCAATGATCTGGATCTTAGTATTGTGGTACTCTACTTTTATATGTATAAATCTAATCCTAAATTTTTATACGTAATACTCAATTATGGTATAGCTAGTTATTTTTCAACGTAATACAATTGGTTATATTATTTGCTGTTAAATTGAACCATTCCGTATATGGTTTCCGTAATGAAAAGCATATAATTTCATCACCTTTAGCATTAGCGATTTCGACATATTATTAACGAGAAAGCCATATGTACATTTATATTAATTTCAAATAATATTATTGATGAGTAATATTTTAAATAAACAAAAGAACTTTAAAAAAACAAGAGAAATTTATTATAATTTGCCATTTTGTTAGAAAACCATTTCCTGATTTCACATATATTTAATTTTAGTATATGCATGTATGTATGTAATATATATGTATGCATGTATGTATGTATGATAATTGGAAAAACTATGTAAAGTCAACAACTATATTAACCCATTTTGTAAGCTAAAATATGATAGTTGATTGATGTAATAAATATTTTATTGACATAATAACAAAATGCCAATTAAGAATTACTTGAAATACTTGGAGACACTTTACCTATTCAATGTATATATAGTGAATAATTCGGAAAGGTGTAGTTTGTATAAGATATTCACAAGAAAAAGAGAGCAAATATTGATTGCCTGATAAATTATTAATTAATTTTTCACGAATAAGATATTAAATTATAATGTGAGAAAAGGATCGATATATTAAAAAACAGTATAATAAAATTAAAAATTGCTAAAATTTGTATATAAAGTTTTCAGCGACCGACGCTATTATCAATAGAAATATAAAACATCAAGGAACAGCATGTATTTAAGTTCTTTTTTTCTTTACAGGGCAAACGAAAAAAATAACTAAGCGTGTTTTAAAATCATATAAATTTCCAGTGTGAGTACTCCGTTCTTCGTCAGAGTAATACATTTGAGAAATGATAAAAGCTTTTAATAAATTGTATAAATTTGTTTTCTATGACACAACGGGTCTCTTCTGAGAGGGAGATTGCTGAATTTTTATGCTGACAGGGGATTTTTTGGTGTTAGACAATGGGACATTGGCGAAGGGTATCTCGAAGAATGTGTCTGTATTAAATATATTTAGAACTTTTCTTTCAATGTCATCACTGATATTTATAGGTTAATCAAAATAAGAGAAATCCATGTTATTATTACACTGATGCAATTTCGTAATATAAGGTTTTGTTTTTAAAGTGTTATATAGATATATATATATATATTCAAAAAATGATGTATTACAATAACGAATACATCAATTTTTCATATGTGGTTATTTATTGGATGACAGCATATAAAAGGTGTAAATTAAAAGAAATGGATATTTATATCAGAAAATATTAACTTAAATATATTACTATATACTTCGAACTAATACTAAATTATACTTTATTACTATTTATTATTATACTACTAATGATTACTATACTACTTTTGTAATATCATAGTAGTGCATATTAATATTTACCGTATTATATATAAACGTTATGTTTCAGGTATCTATCTCACATCTACAATGGCAATGACATCTCTATCAATCGTACTTACAGTAGTGGTGCTTCACCTGCACCACATAGGACCCAACAACAACAAAGTGCCCGTCCGAGTGAAACACTTTTTCTTCAACATTGTGGCCCCAATGCTCTGCATGCAAACTGTGCGTCGGTACCAGGCCCGTAATTTACTCGCACAGACTCGGACTATTTCTTCTCAACCTCCCACGCGCAGCTTTAACTACGGCACAACCAACAACAGTCCCTGCTTCGCGATGACCCCGCTCTATCCCACCCGCCAAGCACCCAATAACGGCAGTGTGTTCCAAGGACCTGCTGACCCGCAGTCCAATGTCTTCTACTCTTGCTACCATGACGCGTCCGCTCCTCACAATACCTTTCCAACAAATGATCAAACAGATTTCACCGACTCGTCTCGTCGAGTTCTTACAAAATCTCAGTCAATCGCGCCCTCCTACACGCCGATTGATGGCTCCGTTGCCACTGATCGTCTCCAGCCACCACGTCGCAAGCTGGAGGCTGCCAGCCGCGAAGTCAGTCAGCCAGGGAAACCGGCCAATCAGTTTTACGAAGACATTCGAAATCATTTGGCGTCGCTTATCACGAAACAGGTGAAGGAGGAGGAGCTTCAGGAGGTAATCAATGATTGGAGAATGCTAGCCTATGTCGTTGACCGAGTACTGTTCTGGTTGTTCCTGTTCGCTGCTGTTTCATCCACGCTGACAATCCTTGTCATCATGCCGAAAACAAAGAAGCCTATATAATTGTTTTGAGTATCGATTGCAGTGACAAAATATGTGTACTTTTGCATAATCGATTATCAGCCTCAATCTTCCACAAATTATACTGTATATATAAAATTATAGAACGTTTGACAAGGTTTAAATAATTCTTAAAAGTTGTGAAGGTTATATTTAAAATTTAAAATATATTTTTTAATTCTTAGTAAATTTTTACTATTTTAAAAGGCTTCAAAAACTTTTACAATTTATGTATTAAATAATTCAATCCTGTATCTACTTTCTGTAATCTATATTTTTTTTACATATATTGTTAGTAGAAATATACTGATAATTACAGAGCAGGGTAGGGTTACATTCTTAAATTAAATCTCAACTTTATGCTGATACCTGTAGACTCCAATCAAATTATATATATCAATTGAATGTTAATTATCAGTTGAAATTTAATAGGAATCAAAACATCTTTTTGACAAATACCGCAAATTTAAACTTGTATCCCTTTAGTTGTACCTATTAATTATTTGGAATTCTTATATATCTAAATATAATAATTATTTTAATGAAAAAAAAAAAACTAATGAGGCAAAGACAATTAAGAATTGAGGTGTTATTATTTTTACTACAATCGATTTTTGCATTTTAATATTGCTAAGATAAAATTATTTACCTTTATTATTAAAAAATCAACCTACCCTATTTTAATAAATATATTCGTTCGTGCTTTAATGTATCACAACAGATTTGTTGTTACTTTTAATATTTAATTAAGTTAAAGGCATACAGTACAATAATTCTGTATTTTACATTTTTTGTACAAATATAAAGAATTTTGTAAAACTTTACAAAATTAAAAACTAATAAAAATCTTTTTTTTTAAATTAAATGGGCCGATATAAATAAAAAATTGAATTAATTAGTTTTGTAATACGAATAATTTAAAATGTATATTTTACGTAAAATATGTACTTTTACTAATAGATGGTACGGTGTATTGTAGCACTAACAAGATGCAGTATAAAACGATATTGATTTTAATGTAATTTAAATGTGTATATTTAAAGCTATTGCGTATTTTATTTTAAACTCAATATCGGTTTTTTATTGACAAAGTCGTATAATATACCATGTGAGCTTCTAAGAACTTGTGGGTTGTCTGAAATGCGTCAGAAAAAGTGTTAACTGGGTGGTAATGTAACGATTAAATTAAAGTATTGGGGAAGGTTTACTAAATTTTTGTTTGAGTGGGAAAGTTATATTAAAAGGTGTATTCGAAAGGTTGCAGGATTTCTAATTTTTATTGGAAATGTTGCCGCCCAGTTATAATTAATTTGAGCGAATGTGGTTATACGATCTTGTAATATTAACAAGGAAGTAGATAACGATAAACACTGGAGAAAACCATTATAAAAATGGATAGGGTGTTATCAAAAAAACAGAGTTCCATTAGATCTAAGGGGAGTCGCGCACTGACTCCACCCATTCCTAAATCCGACACTAATTATTAAAAACTAATATATTATGTCTTATAAAATGTGAAATTTCTTATTTTTGCAATGAATTTAAAAATTTTAAGGTGGTGATATTTTCAAGTTTGAAATATTGAAGCAATGCCTGAGGTCATATGCAAACTAAATTCCAGTAGATTGTTGGTAGATTGTTGGCAGATTGTTGGTAGATTGTTGGTAGATTGTTGGTAGATTGTTGGTATATTGTTGGTAAATTGTTGGTATATTGTTGGTAGATTGTTGGTAGATTGTTGGTATATTGTTGGTAGATTGTTGGTAGATTGTTGGTAGATTGTTGGTAGATTGTTGGTAGATTGTTGGTAGATTGTTGGCAGATTGTTGGTAGATTGTTGGTAGATTGTTGGTAGATTGTTGGTAGATTGTTGGTAGATTGTTGGTAGATTGTTGGTATAATGTTGGTAGATTGTTGGTAGATTGTTGGTAGATTGCTGGTAGATTGTTCTTAGATTACTGAAGGGGACATTTACGTATTTTTTATTTGTAGAATGCACTGACGACATGATTTAAAGCAGAGATATAAAGTATAAATAATTAATGGTAATTTCGACTCAGTACTGTAGTTATTATTATTTTTTAATTATTGATTAATCATTGTAATCAATTTAATTCATCCAGTTCATAAAAAAATTATAATTGATTTAATAGATGTACCATTACACATAACAGATCCCTTGTAAAGACTATAATTGGCGCCAAAGTATGTAAAAGTATATATCTAGGATACTCAAAATTTGTATATTGAACAATAAAAACAACAGACTTAGCACGGTGTTTCAATTTGTAAGCAAAATCGATAAATTATGATTTGTAATTTTTTTTAATATATAGTTTGTATATTCGTATACTTGCATGAAAGTTCTATTATTTAAAATTTTTATAAATAAATTTTTTTAAATTCTTAAATAAAAATTAATCTATAAAAGTTTATTATGCATTTTCATGATAGATTTGAAAATTTAAAAAAAATTAAATTATGTCCAAAGATTCTAAATAATGACATTATTTATTATTATTACTGACATTAATGGCATTGTTTAGTATTTTTGGTTCCATCAATATAAATACCACATATCTAATTTGAATGCTATAATTATCGCAAAAGTGTGTATTCAATCCTAAAATATTCAATATAAATAAAAGAAACGAAACGAAAGAATATGTCACTGTTTTTAATGAAACCATTTTTATTGTTTTTCGCTTTCCTTGGTCAAATATTGCGAATATAGCGTCACATCCCATTATAACATAAAAACATCCCATAACTTTCATGTTACCATTGAGTTTTCTTGGCAATACCAACTTGACAGTAATATATATATGTGCCTATTCCATACTACGATCACTGCTAAATAGGCCTAATTCTTGACATCATTTCACATTCGGCAGTTTTAGTAGTTCCAGTGCGTCACTCCAGAAATGCCATCGCCAGGTCTTATAATCAGTCAGGTAACCTGAAGGGATGATGGCACTCCCAAACGTATTTGGACGTCTTGTGCACATGATAATTGAAGGAGGAGCTCCTGTTGGATTATTCCTTGGAGTGGGGCTAACCAAAACCGTTTTTTACCGCACCCACCCCCCCCCCCCCCCCCCCTCTTCAACACCTCCACCCATACTGAAAAGGGACCATCGATTTTGTAAACTTAAATGCATACATATACAAGAGACATTCCATGAACTGTCCTATTTAAAATCTGAAAACTCATTTCTTTTATATTGAATTAAAGTTGAGTAATTATCATTTTTCATAAAATAGATATCCTTGAGCGCATATGAAAACCTCGATTTAAACCAGTTGAGAGAATATTTAAAAAAATCGCAGATGAAAATGACTAACAATGAGTGTAGTGCGCTCATTAATCATTATTTAATAATGGGATAAGTTTTTAAACGCATAACATTAAAGAAAACAACCCTATAAGAACGGAAAAAACAATAATGACGAAACTCAAAATAATATATTTAACTGTTAATTTAATTTTAAAAATTGGCAATTTTTATACAACCAGTCAAATCGACGTTTTGAAATATAATTTTTGTTTTGTTTGGTCTCCTCATTGCCAACCCAGCAATTTGTAACTTATGTCCACTTGTATATATTGAACCGCTTGTATGCGTTCAATTTTTATATGATCAAATTAAATTACATATATTCTTTCTGTGAGCTGTTAAATTAGCTATTAAAACTAACTTTCTCTCGTTTTCTCTCTTCTGAAAATTTGGATCAAGTAACTTTTTCTTTCTTCTATAGTTGCGTCTCGTGCAATTTCTTTTTTCTTATTCTTTTTTCTTTTTCTAACTTTTTTCGTCAAGAGTTAGTTTACGAAGCGCCGTTATTTTTATGAAAGCTAATCCAAAATATGTAAACACCTAAATAGCTAGGTAGGTACTTCCGTAAAACAAAATATGAAAAATATATGGTATTTTGAAATAATAAACTAAATAATTAGTTTTACGAGTAAGAAAATAACAGCAATTTTGTAAGTCATTAAAAAATATAGATCTAGAAATAAATGTACAATCAAAGGAACATAGAACCTGCAAAATATAAATGGGTAAGACCGCTAGTGCTCGTCCTATTAAAAATTATAACATTTGTTTTACTTGAAATTATAAAGAATCTATCGATGGCAAAAACTTTCTTATATTGCACCAATTTACAAACACAAAAAAATCATATTGTTAAAAGTTTTCATACTATTAATTGAGATAGTGAGGTAAAAAAACGCATGAAGTGGTACTAAACGTAATAATCATTTTTGTGTGTCAACATGATATGCAATATTAAAGTCATATTAAAAAAATCGTAGTTCTCTTTTACAATTCAACTTAAGACTTTATAATTTACTCATCTAGTTAACTGTTTCTGATATTTAGAGACTGTATTAAAAGTAGTATAGAGTTGGTTTCTTTATAATAGGCTACATTTTAATTTATTTTATTGATATTTTTATACGGATTTGTCCTGAAAACAGATGTAGTAGGCTGCATCATAAATTACAGTTGGTTATCCTAAAATACTTTATTTGATTTTATATAGACGTATATTTACTGTATATAAGATATTTATGTAGGTGTATCTAGATTTGCATACATAAATTTTCATGCATAGATATTTATTTGTAATAATCACGTCTATATATAATCACATACACTATTTTAGGATAAACGGCCGTTTTTTATGATAGGTACAGCCTATACTTTTTGCGTTGTTAAATATAATAAAATGTACAAGGATATGATAAAGTATAGGCAAATATAGAATTTGTTTTCTATTCATATATATGAGAACAAATTTCGTTAAATAAATAGTATATACTTTAAAAACATGAAAGTTATTGAGCAATAAGATTTTAAATTAAAATAATAAAAGTTCATTATTTATTTCACCAAATAAAAATGTAGACAATATATTTTTGGTAAATATATGTTTCCTAAATTTTATTTTACATACATGATCGACTTGTTATCTCTAATCCAACTAAAATATAATTATATACTAGCTGTATACTAAATGATTAAAAATTAATTTCACACTAATTTACAAATTATATTTTAAATAATATTATCAACTAATAATAATTTAGAAACTTCATATCTAGCATATTTAGAAGTGTCATAAATATATTTATAGAAAAATATTTATATTTTCAATTCCTATATATAAATTTATTATACTTATTTATACAAACATGTACGTTATTTAAACTTCGATTTGTTATTTCTTTATCTACTATTGCGACAAAGAATTTTGTTTAAACAAATCGTTGCAATTTTTTGAAATCCTGAGTTTGTTGCTGGCATACTTTAGAAATTCCTGATTTTATCTTCAATATTTTTTCGACATCACAATGGCAGAATATTTTTGTATTTGAAAAAGGATATGCTTTTAAATGTTTTTTTTTATGATCAAGTTTTATTTAGATATTGATTTGTTTAAAATCAGGTGTTATAACTTTTTATAAAAGAAAATGTGATGATATGTGTATTATTTTGCTTTACATGACATATTGAAAATGTCTGTTAATTTAGTTTTTATATTTCATTTATGCTTAACATGTCATGTTTACATACCCTTTTCAATAATTTTATTTTCTATGTAGGTATTATTAGTTGATTAAATTTAATTTTGAATTTAATATGTATGTGGCTCTTTCATTGGCTGTTCCACTTTTCATGTATGTAAGTGATATTAGAATATACATTTTCTTACACTTTCTTGCGCTTTCCTTGCATTTTCTTGAACTTACAATTTTTAATGAAGTCTGCTGAGTGTTCAAATAAAAATATTTTTTGTTGTTAAAGATAACATATTTAAGTTATTTTCTGGTTGTCATGTGTTAATATATTTGTACTTATTATGAAATACATATTTAAACGTTTTTCAACAAATCCACTGTACTATGACAATACTGCGGTGGCATTATAAGCCGGCTTTATTGGTAATAATTGTTGTCAGAAAAATAGAACAAATAATAAATTAAATATAAATTTCATTAATATATACGAACAGGTTAAAACGTTTTATTATCGGTTGAAAGGTTAACGTCAGAAGTATTTACTAAATAAAATGAATACACCTGTTTTATATTACAACTATACTTAATAATGCTTCAAAAATATATGTATGTATATATGTACAGTCAATATATATGTATGGATAAGTATGGATAAAAGTATACATACAATACGTAACTCGTATTGGTTGATAATAAGTTTCACGAATACAAAAGTTTGCTGCAAACACCGTGCAAATGCGTTACAATACCACCTAACTACTATAGGTCAGTGCACATGCAGATCACCATAGTCAAATTCGTTAATCGGTTCTCTTTACGCAGTTATAAAGGAAGCGAAGAGAAATTCAACATTAACAAATCAAATCAATTTAACAGAATTTAACCCAGATAATGGCAAGCTCAGAACCAGATCAACTATTACACAGTCTAGAGGCTGCCACTGCCAAGCTGTCATTTAGGAGTAAGAAAGGTATAAAAATCGCACCATTAGAGCCAACAGTTAGAGGTGGGGACACTGTGATTGCATCAACTGATAATAAAGCACAAGACGACATGTTGAAGGACAAGACAAAGCAAGAAAAATGCAAAACCCGATTTCTCAAGATAATCAAAGAAAATATGCTCTTACTATTATTGACAATAAGCATCATACTTGGAATTGGTAAGTGTTTTTTGTTTATAGATTAAATTAGTTTATTTATGCTTTATTCAAGAGTATTCAAGAACTTTAATGTGGAGAAGAAAGTTTGTACCCACAGATAGTATGTAAATTAAAATTAGCAAATCAACATACTGCTAGAATTATATTCACATTATAGTTTACGTGTCAAATGTTTATAACAGAAGGTAAAAATAATTAATAATTGGCCATTTATATATATATATATTAGTGATGTGTTGCAAATATGGCACAGAAAAAATTGCTTTACTTAAAATAGAATGTAAGAAATCTAATAATATAAAATAAAAGTCAACGTTTTATAGGGTTCTCTTTTAATGTGAATTAAAGGAGAGACGATTTTTCTGAACAAGTATCAAACTGCTGGTTTTATATAGTTATGTATATAATAATACATCCCAATATATCCCAATATTTTCATCTATAGAAAAAATATAAAACTATCCAGGTAGCATCAAATTAAGTACAAGTATATTGTGAAATAAAAATATTTCTAAGTTCATTTTTATTAACTTATCTATCCACTTCTCCGAACCATAAATAGTTTATCGATGTTAAGGTTTGTTCTGTTGGTTTGCTGGTTCTTATTTTACAAATTTAATGATAATATGATTAATTTTAATGAATTTATCGATGGATACATCTTGTTATTATAGGGTTTCGAGGAAGTATGTTTTTGAAATTGGTTAAATTTCATTTTAATTATTCTTAATACATATATATAATATACTCAAAAACACCTGAGTCTCTATATATATGTACACCATTTTTACAGATTTGTTATATAAAACAATAATTTTAATACAAACTGCCGGAAAATTTTTGTGTAATTTTAAAACTGCATTAAAAATGTATTATGTAGAGGGGGTAGGACATGTGCATTGTACAGTGGTGAAGCTGGAGATAATTATGTTCATGTACTTTATGTATACTCTACATTGTATGTATTATAATGATATCTATTTTTTAAGATACAATGCACCAGAGGCTCTTTTAAAATATGTCTGCTTAATACCATGTAGTCAAATTACGTATAAAATAATCTTTAATACACAGGCACATAAAATTAAAATAGAATTGTATAATTTAGCCTATTAAATTCAAACAAGTACCTATGCAAAACATTTTACGTATCTTATACATTATTCCAATATTTTTTCTGTAGGCCCGAATTAGGAAGACTAATTTTTGAAATTAAGGGAAGTGAATTTATTTAATATATAAGTTAGCCTACGACAATATTGTTTGTATTGTGAATAGGCGACATTATAAGGACACCTTTTGTAGGCTCTATAAACGGAGATTCGATATTACCCATCAGTTTCAGATTGCATATACATGCATATTATATTAGCAATATATAATAAGCTTCATAGGCATATACTTTGTTGCAATATCGTTGAAACGGTTGTCCAGTATAAACTGTTGCAAATGAAAGTACTCCAATCACAGTGAAGTAGATTGCAGCATGTGATACAAATCCGATTAGTCCCTAATCATTAGTAAGTATAAATGTCTTTTGTATTCTCAGTAAAATTATTGATTTAAGATACTATGCTAAAAATTTGTCCTTCCACTGTATTTTGAGATAAGAGGTATTCCTATGTATTAGTAGGTTATATAGTTATATAAATGCTTACCTATAGGTTGTGACTTAAATCCGGAGGAAAAATAAGAGAAAAATTCCAAGGTCGGCAATAAAACTTGCAATTTAAAGAACGTAAAATATAATAATAATATTTATTTATACACAATGTTATAAGTGATTCTAGTAGTATGGGAAGAGTTGATTCGGCCCACTCTCTTGGCTTTTGACCTTAACACTTGACCTTTGGCCATACCCCACCCCACCCTAACCTTCCCTTTATTATTATTATTATTTTTTACGATACGGATTATTATTGGATCATAAATAAGCCAAAATCTTTCAATGGGTATATCTTTTTATAATAGTAACCTATGACAACCAAAGTTGGGGTATAATGACCCACAAATATAAGATCAATACTTTTATAATACTTACAAATATTTGTAAGTGTATACAACCTTAACAATTTTAATTAGTGTCTAATTACAATATAATCTTTTTATTTAATTATAAATATTGTTTTTAGACCGTTTTTTAAATTGTGGACGAAAAATGACGTAATTCATGATGTGAAAATAATGACGTGATTTAGCCTATAACTTTTGATGTTTGCAACTTATGACAACCAAACTTGATATGATGACTCACCAACATAGGCCAAATCTTTTCTACTACTTTTTTTGTAATAGTATAATTATAATAAAAAAATAATTAAAAAAATGTATGTAGTAAAATAAAATTGAATAAATGGAATTTCAGAATAGCTATCAGCTAGCATCCATTTTTTTAATCGATTGAAATTTCACGAAGTTATAGAATTTTTTTTGATTTACAGCTTATTAAATCAATTTTCTAATATATAGTAATATGAAATTAAATAGATAGACTACCAGAATAGTTATGAGGCAGTGCTTATTTCTAAATAATTATCTGAAATTTTACAGAATTGTAAATATGTTACCATTGTGATGTATTATGGCCATATATTGCACAGTGATTTCAATGAGGATTATGACGTTCACTCAGATTGATTTTGCTACTTACAGATTGATTTCTATGAGAATTCCGACTAAATAGACCCATATATTTTTGTTTCAAATCAATAAAGAACAATTTTTAGGAATCCAATTTTTTATAGAAGTACTTTATTATATAAAGTTTGAGATGAATATGTACTTTAATATATTGGATTCATTTTAGTATTAGATGTGTCAATATCATCATCTTCATCATCACCAACATGTGAGATATAAATTGAATCCAATGCATCACGCATTCTGCGTCAAAAATATACCAAAGTCGTATAATATTCTCCCATAAAGCTGAATTATAGATGACAAAAGGAGTATCTTCTTGAATTTTTTCGACCTCTTCTTCAATTCGTTCCATTGCTTAGTCATTTTACATATAATTGAATAATTCAATATAATTCATCATTTTGTCTTGTACTTTGTGTTTTAACTCCTTCTGGGTCAATTTCTTCTGTAGGTTTTTCTGCATGTCCTCCAGAATTGTAGTCAGAAGCGTCGAATCATTCTTTTCCTCCTCGTCGTCCACCATCTCCTCAATAAATGATATTGATGTTTCCTCCTCGTCGTCGGACCGTATTGATTCCTCGTCCGTCACTGATTGATTTGAGTTTGATTTCTTGTTAGACATCTTGTGTTGATTGATATTCATGCAGTAGGGCAACTTTGGGAGTTTCGTTTCGTCGGTATCTGTGAAGAATTGGTTCAAATTGTATTTTCAGCTTTGTAGGTAATCGATGTCTTGAAGAGTATTTCCGTAGTAGTAAAAACTCTGCGTTAAATGGTTGAGGAGTCGACAGTAACAATAAATCCTTGATCGAAGTAAGCTCCTTGTGTACACGCAGTAAGTGTGCAGGATTTCGAACAATAGCCTTTTTAGATATAGAACAATTATTCTTCATTATTGAAACTTTAACAGGCATAAGTTATGTTTGTCAACTATCTAGTTGGTTGTATTGAGTGTATATTTTTTGGTTCATCTTATCTGATTATGAGTTATCTATTCTAGATGTTCTTATACAGACGAGTCTGTTTCGTTCTACATTGTCTTAATTGATTCAGATTTTTTACCAAATTATTATGAAATGTAATCATTGTGTGTTTTCTAATAATTTCGGGGGTTATACTATTTGGTTATACAAAACGTACAATTTGATTTATATATAAATAACTATATTTTAATATGTCGTTTCGCGCAAATAATTTATCATTTTCATATAAATAAAATTGTTTTTTTAATTTTAGATAGTCTCTTACATTGTCTGTTTTGTTCTATATTGTCTTAATTAATACCAGTTGGTCATATAAGTGAATTTTTACCAAATCATCATGAAATGTAATCATTGTATATTTATTTTCTAATAATTACGATGGTCTACAACATTGTTCATTTACAATTTTTTAATTTTAAATGGTCTCTTACACTATCTGTTTCGTTCTATATTGTCTAAATTAATTCCGATTGGTCATATAAGTGAAATTTTACCAAATTCTAAATTAATAAAACAAATTACCATATTTTGAATAATTGAAGCACACGTATTATTAATGAGATATAATTCCATTTATAATAAATGGCAGGCATAGGCAGAAAAAATTAATTATTTTAAAATTATATGGCAGTAGACAGAATACGAAAGTAAGCATATACAAATGTCAGTAATACTTACACATGCATATATGCACATCTGCGTATAATTATAATTGTTGTATTCTGAGATTAACAAAATCTTCAATTATTTAATCTTTCGCCCCTCAGCCACTCCGAGGAGTTGTGATAATTCACTCCCGAGATGATTTGATTGTACCGCTTGTTTTGAGTATGGCTCAAGATTCGATAATACACTGCTGTTATGCCACTCATTGTTGGAAAAGTAAATATAATCAAGTTCTTTGAACATTGTATTAAAAGAATTCCACTCTTCTCCTTCTATCTGTTGACTTTGTGAAAAAACAGTATATCAGTCTAAGTAGAGAATTGATTTCATCCACCTCAAAACTCAAATGGACAATTGTGCCAGCCAAAATAAGAATAAATTTGTTTTATGGTACCTAATGCATTTTCTACTCAATCATCCCATTCTGAAATCAATCCAACTGGCCTTTATGCTTAAAGGCACACTCGCTGTGCCGTGTATACTTATTTTGGACTTTTCAAGAAACGATATCATACTACTAATGTATCTACATTGAATGAATTGGCCCTTTGCGTGAAACGGAGTTCCAAGGCGAACAAAGCTGTCGTCATGGATCAAGGTTGTTGGACCGATTGGAAATCATTAGTTACTGAAAACAAACTTCAGGGTTTTGCCGGAATTTCAGGATTCAGCAATATTACACTGTCAAAATTTAATGGAGAAGTTCAAGTCACGGAAACGGATGAAAATGGTGTAAAAACATCATTTTGTAGGACCCTGCCACATGGTTTTGTGAGTCCACAAAAAATGAAATCACATGGACTCTCAGTGAAATGTTACAATTATTTGTCATCAAAGGTTGTGCCACTTGTGAAAGACATGGACAAAGGGGATTATATGTCACTGATGGAAAGTCGTTTACGGCAATTACAATGCCCAGTGAATGTAGAAAAGTATAATTAGTATTTGTATTTCTTGTTTGTGACAATTGACTATTTACTTTTATTATAATAATATTTTGTATACTGTTATAATATTTTATAATAATATTAAATGTATGTACATATGTTATGTATAATATATGATTGTTGATTATTATTGTACAACTTATTATTATTATTAAATTACACTGATTTAAACTTGTATAAGTCTTTGAAATTTTATAAAAAATATGTTTAACTTTAAAACTGTTTTCCGTAAAATATTGTCCAAAAAAGGCACCTTGACATAAAAAATGTAAATCGACATAATTCTCTCAATTTTTCAAATATTGACATGCATGTTTTTTTCAATGAAAGACTTCTTTCCATAGATTATTAATATAGTCTTTTCTCGAAATCTCGAAAAACAGTTAAGGGGGGTGTTTCCATGACCGCGCGCCAAATGTATTTAAATGATTGATTAATACCTCTCATAGATTTGTACTGATTACTATCACATTCCTTATACTTGACTTAGTGGGAATTGCCGTTGAAATCATTCTGATCTGACATTGAATGGTTTTAGAACAATATATTGGAGAAAAAAAATCTATACAATTTACTTGATCGATGGATTACTACTATTAGGGTATCTCGGCAACCTTGTCTTAGTCCAAATCCCCTTTGAAATCATCCGGATCTGACATTGTATGGCCACAATGCATCATATTGGAAAAATCAATAATTGTACTTGAATGATCGATTACTACCAATAGAGTACCTCTGATGAACTTTTAACTATCAACATCGAAATATTTTATCTTGAATTAGTCGGAAACGATCTTGACATTGTTTAAATCAGCCAATAGGAAGCCATAGTAACCAAAAATAAAATACTCGATTCTAATTGACTGAACATTTTTCAACAATTTTTGGCGCAAAAATTCAAAAAAATGTTACATTCGTGGAGGGAGGTGTGAGTCATCAAAAAAATAACTTTGGGGGTTATGCAGAAAGAGATGTTCCATACTACTTATAGCGTCACATCTAAATTTTCAATTGGTTATGTACATATTAACATTCAACTGTTGTAAATTAAATTATGCATCATAAAATTTAACTGCCAATTAAGAAATAACCGCCAATTAATTATTTTTTATTTCTTAACCCAACAGTTAGCAGTTAACTTCCAACTTAATTGACATTTAGCTTAATTGTTAGTTCTGTACTAGGGTGTTTATTTATCAATTGATTTTTGTAATTTACAGTTGAAATGATTGTGCATATTATATGATTATAAGTTTTTGAACATTTAAAATGAGCATTTCGATCAATTTTTAAATGCAATAACACTATTGTTTGCAGGTGTAAAGTGTACACAACGTAATAGATGCTTCCCAGATAATCCATGCCTATATAATACAACATGCATCTGGAATCAAAATAATGATACTATTACGTGTATTTGCCCAGATTACATGACTGGTAAGTTGTTTCCACTACATAATATTTATTAAAAAATAATATAAATTAAAAGGATATTACTCTATAGTTAGGTTTATGTATGTGTTTATCATCGATATTTAACTCTTTTTGGAATACGTACTGACATATGCCATATTCAAAAAAAAAAATTTAAAAATGTATCGGTACGGTTTCTTTTGTCCAGGGTTTTGTCCATAAATTTCAATAACAAATAAAATAACGTATATGTACTAAGCTTGAAGAGCATATAAATAGCTAACACAGTAATAAAAAATTGTATTTCCAATTACAAGTAAACATTTACAATTATAACCATAATTTTAATAAATATTATACAAAATACTTGCTTACTTAGTTATAACTGATTTGGAAATGTCCACAAAGTGCAATTTTCGGGAAAAACCGTTTTTTGCAATAGTTTCACAAAATGGTTGCATGGGATCATAATATTTTAATTGTCGTGCGAATTCTAGTATGCTTTCGATTAAACACCCAAGAAAATGTTCATTCGTGGACAATTATTATTGGTTAGAAACGTGAAGTGTTTTATTAAATAATAATGTAGACCTTTCAACTATTAGAATATCTTTATTGCTAACGCGCACAACTTGTGAACCTTAGTAAAGGAGTATTAGTTATAAAAATAATTTTCTAATGATACATATTTACTAATATTTACCAATCGTTGTCAAGATATATAATACTCTAAGAATATAATTTCGTTTAAATAAATGTTACTTTAAAGTATAAGTTAAGCTTAACTTTATATTGGAACATTTGCGAACCCTATGTGAACCCTTGTATCTCAACTCTAAATGAACCTTAAAGTATTGTGTGTAAATAACACTAATGGCAAAAAAGTCGTGAACAACACTCAAATATTTTAAATCTACGATTAAATTGAAATAATAATAGATATAAAGTCTATTTTATTGTACATTATGCATAATATGTATTATGTAATATATTTGTTTTAATAAATACATTGATATCATTTTCATTTCCTCCTAAGCAGCGCTAATTTCAAATAAACAAACATGGCGCCTTTACCTATTAGATTACGAAAATTGATAATTTTTCACTTTAGACAAGGATTAAAATACCGCAAAATTGCTTAAATTTAGCAAGTTTCGCTCGGAGTGGTGTATAAGATTGCTAAGCAATACAAAGAACATCAGCATTTGCGAAATAATTTAAAGAACTGTGAGAGGAAACAAAAACTCTGTTAGAGAAGTTAAACGCGAAATCCATGTATTACATCTAAAGAAATTAAAAATTACATTGAACAAGAATTCGGATAGACTGTTTCAGTGAGGACTGTTATAAATATTTTAAAAATAAATGGTTTCCTTTTAAATTAAAAAAAAGTCAAACCTTAATTAACAAAAACACATAAAAAACTGAGATTAGCTTTTGCAAAAAAATATGTCAAAAAAGATGCCTCATTTTGGAAAAAAATTATATTTACTGATGAAATCAGAATTTCCATTCGTAATGACAGTAAGCGTCATTACTAATAATACTTAATTTTTTTTATATACTTATGCATGCAATTTGAATGGTTGTGTTATTATTTTATTCTTTATATTAAAAATTAAAATTAACAATAATTTTTCACAGTTTATTCAACATGTTTACGACTTTTCTTGCTTTTTTACTTTTTTCCATTCTACTTACTTGACAGTCTACTTATGTATTACTAAACAGTTGTAATACAAGTACAAATAAATAAAGAGTTAACAATGGATCACTATATACAATATTGTTACAATTTGTTACGGAACACGTTGACATTTATAACATATTTTATCAGTTAAAATAATGATATTTGAGTAGTATATTTTAACACAAATAAGAATAATAAATATTATTGCAATAACTTTGATCGATTTAATTGTTTTTCTACGCCATGATTTTAGGGAATACTTTTGTATTTTGTCTTAACAGTATGTACAGTAGTAAGAATCGAATGTCAAGGAAGACAGAATATGCTTAAATAAAGTTACATAAGTCTTATTACCTTTATTACATCTTACTACGATGTTGTAAACATACAATACATCTTACTTTTACCTATTGCTGTTTTGTATATAAGGTCCACTTTGTGAAGTGAAAAATTCAAAATACACAGAATTTAATACATGTATGTTACCTCAAGATGCCATAGTTGGTAATAACAATAAAGTACATTGCCCTTGTAGAGGAATTCCTCATATGTCCATATTTGGTAAGTACACTATTAGGTAGATATCTTTTTAATTACATATAATGCTTTTGTTCAATTATTGATCTATGTGTCAACAAAATCGGTGATCAAGTAATACAAATATTGGTGTAAATCGATGAAATGTTTACAAATGTGCATTTCTGATACATTAATATTTAAAAAACATAATAATAGAGTTATCAGTGTAGAAGGTCAACTTCGTACCATATACTTTATTCTAGTTTATTGACTATTTGTTATCCAATCAAATGAGTGAAATATACCTGTGTTCACTAATAAAAACTATACATAATTGTACGTTGTATTTATAATGGATGTGTTTGTATTAACTTTTATCAAGCATAGTTAATATCGATTATTTGATGTAATCACACTACTGTATTTTATAGATACCCTGCAGCGTGTAGGTTTGTTGGTAATAAGAACATGCTATTTTATCAGTGTGTTATTCTGTTATTTTTGTGACTTTAACATTTGGCATGGCGAGCATGTGAACTACATTGAGTGGTTAACATGATTTTGATTAATGGAAACTGCAATTAGAGTTGGCAACCAAAGCAATCATGTTCCTTAAACTTAGTAAAGATCAGAACAATAATGCACAATTGATGGGAAATTTTAAATTATCTTTGTTGGCCAGAGTTTAAATTGTTTAATAAGCTTTATTTGCAATTTGTCAAGCGCAAGGAGCATTACTTACATACATATATATATATATATTGTTATGGCATTATCGTATGGCTTTCTGAACAAACTCAGGAGAGTTGCTATACACTCGACAGACACAGCTGTCTGCCAGGGAGGGATAAGGTACACTGCTGGGATTGGAACCCGCTACCTTCACACTTAATCACCAGCGCCTTAACCGACTGGGCTATCTCACCCTCTATCAATTGTTTGTTGTTGTTTATGAAAAACGGTCGAATATAATCTCAAACAAACATAAATTTATACCAATGAATTATAATGTATATAATATGTATGAATTACATTGTACATTGAGGTCATCACAAACTATGTATAAGTTATTATATGTGAATATTATATTAAAATATTGGTTTTGGTCTGATAGGCTATATGCTGAAAGTAAAAATTGCCGCATTCGAAGAAAATGATGTTCTAAAACTTGTGAGGGAATTCGAGTCGATTTGCAAGTACCATTCCGACAATTGTAGTTCGTATTCAGAGCATTTAGTAAGATTTCGATGTAAAAATGTATCAAATATTATTACGTTATAGCCCTCGTTATATAGAGGAATTATAAGAGTTTGCGCAACAGGAGTACCAATTGACTCATGCCTCGTATCATTCTGTGCGAGGTAGGGCTTGAGGATATTATTTAAAAAAATTGGTAGAACATCGGCTATTTTTCAGATCAATACGCCGAAGTGATCTGACTTTGATAGGATATAACGCGTCAACCGACAGCGCGTTATATTCGAGATAAATTGTTAGCCTATTGTCATAGACGGCGAAGGGCGATAATAACTTTGTTATTTGGATACAAAACTATATAAAACTGTCGAGATAACACAACTTCTGTAACTTTGCAGATTTCTGCAGCAATCCTATTGGCAATCAAATAGGATAATCTTACTGAACTCTTGCATTCATTGACGACACATTGTCCGTTGAATATAGGACAACCATAAGTTTTGAACCTGAGTGTTTCGAATGGGTAGTTGTGTTACATAATGCTGGAGTCCTATGCATTTACCTAGTTCGTATTTTGTTAAATTCCAATTGTCTACACTTTGCTTAGCAAAGTTACTTGCACATGCGACGATGAAGTTAGGGATCCATTCATCAAATACCATAGCCAGGAGTCCACAATGTTTACGATGCCAGCACAAACTGTCTTGACTCATACACGCTAGTTTAAAACATTCTGCCTCTGCGCTCTACCTCGTTTATCTCCAGGAGCGTGTATTTAATAGCTGAGCATAGTGACCTGTCGCGTCATTAAATTTGACCAATTTCACCAAAATCATAATCTTCATCACTGCTGCTCACAGAAGGCGCAGCTACTTGCTGTTCATCATCGTTATCAATTGAATCTCTGCCAGATTCATCCACAGACTCATTACTCGCGATGTTTATGATCCCTTCGACGCGAGGTTCTCTTGCGCAGACTTTTTTCTTATCAAATGGCATATTTGAAATATAATTACAATATAAGTGTTATTTTTTAAATATAATAAGTGAATTTGTAAATTGTCAATTGAGTGGTTTTGGCACTCGTAGGTATATTAAAACCCAGCGCTTCATCTGTTCAAATATGAAGTTCTGTATTAGGGACATTTCCATGAATTAGGAAACCTTCTGCGATCAATTCACTAAACGCGATCTACAGTATACCCAACTATCCGTTCTAAGACACACGATGAGCATTGAAATCACTAAATTATGTTTATACAATAATAGGATAAATGTCTTCACAAGACAAGATCGTACAAGCTAGCTTGGCCGAGCGGTTAAAGCGTTGGAATTAAAACTACTGTATGGATATTTGGATACAAACATTACATACAGGTAATTGCTTAACCACTTAACACCAGTTTATTTTTGTCAATAATATAATTGAATAGTTCATTGTATAAACAATAGCGTTACACCAAATTGATATCTCTCCTATCATAAACTTGAAATGTAGACATCGCAGCGTGTAGTTAACAGCATGTTTACAGGTCAATCACCACAACTGAAATAGTTGACGCTTAACAGTATTTATATAACATTACTAATGTTTGAGTATTCTATCACGAGTTATACCAGACGTCTTCAAATGGTTCATTTACATAGATCAAAATAATTCAACCATTTTATTGGTCAACGCAGGAAAAATGCTAACTATGGGTTCATTTGCCTCTTAAAACATATGTGAGGATTCGATAAATATATTATACATTAATGACTTATCAGTTTCGCTTAGATCATCAACTGTTGTGCTTCAACTAGCAGTAAGCTCTATCAACTTATTTCAATTTGCAATCAATTTCAAACCGACCTACATAGTGTATGAATCATAACTATTTTCTGAAATTATTATTGAAATTATGCAGCGGACTTCGGGTAAATATTTTCCACACTTTAAAAGTGCTTATTATGTGTCATTGTACAGAGACAGTGTTTCCAACAATTTATTAATGGATTATTTTAAATGTGTACGTTGTATTTACTTCGTATAGAACGACATAGTGGGCTTCAATTCTTTATACTTATACATTTATGTTTAAGTAAAAACAATTTTGTACTGTATAATGAAGTATTTTATCGAAAAGAAATATTAAAATGTGAGTTGAATAACAACAACATTGTAACAACATTAAACACCTCACCACTACAGTTGTGTATTATGAGCAGGAGTGACACAATTAATGTCCAACATAAATAAATTAATCAATTAATGCACGTAAAGTAGAACTTTTGCTCCAAATATACTTCATTCGGTAAATAAATGCAATATTTTCAATAATATAAGATGTCATCTCTTCATGTGTACCTCGTTTGTCATGCGGAATCCTTGTATATATAATTTACATTACTTCTTTCACAGTATCCCTAACTTCATGTTTAATAGTAGGATGATTGATCATTTCAGTCTTCACTTGATGATGATGTATCTAGAAGTCGACGAATTTCTTTATTAACCAACTATTCTTGCGATAAAAATAACTATTACAAACACTTTCATTTGTTTATAGACTTTCGTAATTACACACATCTGCTTAATATATTTATTTTTGATCGTTTTGATCCTATTCTGATCTCATCAGGTAAGTATGGTCCACAAGAATAACTAAACGACAGGAGTGAAAGTCTGTCATTTATGTTTAGAATTAAATGAATATATACAAAATGTACAAGTCACTGGTTATGTTTCACTTGATGGTGGTAATTCTGGAGTAATTGTTTGTCGTTGTTTGTGAAGAGAGTATTTATGAAAAAATCCGATTAATTGATGAATGCCATAGGGAAGGCTATAATTCACACCAACCCATGCCCTCTTATCTTCAAAGAATGATAAACTGCGTTTATTGTATTGCATGGTTGTGATGTTATGATTGTGAGACGCAAATCTGGTCTGATCAGTATTTACTTCAACCTGATCCTTTAATGCATTCATGTAGGAATCATGATTGAGAAAGTTCTTGACGACACACATTTGAACACCTTTTGCTTTCTTATGATCCGATCCCTTTTGTGATAAGAGGCTATAGGGCTTTGGGCGAAGAAATATGCATTCCTTTTGCGGATTGCCTGCGCACTCGTTTTTCACACAACCTAATATTGCAGTATACTGATTTGAGTAGCTGGGATGGTCTTTTGGAAAATGTTAAGAATCCAATAATCCGTCTTGCAACATTCGAGGAAATAATACTTGGTCGACATTGATGTTGGATACTCGTAGATAAAAGGAGTCGGTATCCCCAGCCAATATCTCGAATTTGCCACCAAGTTCATTTGAGTACTTCAGGAGACTACGAGCACCATTCCAAAAGCAGCCGGCTTATGTTCAACATCTCCAACAGTGTTCTTGTTTAGCGTGGACTTAATATCGGCGTATACAACATATAGCAGTCGTTGACATAATCCTAGATTTGTGAACTCCATATGTGTGGTTTTGGCAGGGAGAAGCAAAATTACCTGCTCTAATTAACACAGGTCGCGATGATCACCAAGCAGTTTCTCAGTTTTAAATGGCTGCAGACAGTGTTCACAAAATTTGTTGGCATGAGCACGATTGGAATTGGCCTTTATTTTGCGACATCCAAGTAGTCGATTAAGATTGACTATGGGTAGGTAATGAGCCGAATCCAAGAGCGCCAGTATAGTCATCACTCTGCGGGTGTTTCCGATGACGACTTGCCAGCAGCTCTGAGCATTTTTACCGGGTGGCTTTCATTTTCGTCATCCCACTCGAGCAAATTAAGATAAATACCCGTGAAAAAAAAAGGTGATAAAATCACGAGCATTAACGGGAGACGCAATTCCTGTCCAGGTGTACTTCGCTTCATGAATAGTGTACTTTTGATGTTCGGTATCGTATATCACAGTTAAATTCGTGTGAATGTAGACAAGCTAGAACGGAATACTTGAAACACTGATCTCCAGTCTTTTTAAAGTTTATTACTGCCTGTTTGCTGGCTAATCGACTCGGAAGATCAATATCATCTGCTTTACCGCGATAATCTGACGGCGAGTGGTACTTTGTCACACGCATGTCGAAATAATTGACTCTTAATATTGTCCAGTTGCTGCCTCCTTGAACAAAATGCTCCACTTTTGAGAGTAGTCAACTGATAATATCGGAAATACAATCTGGAGTTAGAACAGTCGCTTCGAGGGAAAACAATGATTTTTTCAGCTGAATGATTTCAACATCCGAATCCTCTAGGATCGTGTGAACTTTACACTCATTTCGAGTTAAAGTATATAGAATATTTAGGTTATTATAAAGTAATGGAGTGGCTTCCTCAAAAAAATCAATTGGTTGCATGTCGTCGGTATCAGGAATAAAACGAATATAATGAGTTCTTCCCTTTCGAATGCGTTGTGGCACTCTCCTACAAATGCAATTGCATGCCTCTTCGGAAATAAAAGGTAGTTCGTCAAGGTAACAATCGATTCTATGCATGGTTAGCATTTCAATATAAACTACACCGGCCGCATTTGAATGTGTTTATAGATTCCCCCGAATTAGTCGTTATTTGATTAGATGAACATGAGAGTTGTCTATCATTAACGATATTATTTGCACAATCTTTATCAGTATCCGACACCAAATCAATAAATATGTTTAACGTATCTAGCACTTCATCGGAGGCTGGAGGAGATGGTTCACCTAAAATTTGAGACTATAAACTATCTATTACATCAGGTTGCGCATTAAAAGAAGCCGAGGTTTTTGTTTCACACTGTGTATCGGAGTTCATATCTTGCTCAAACTGTATAAACGTTATTTTAGTAAATATTTACTTATATATATTATTTGTCTGGTGTATCCCTTTAAAAAATAAATCAGCAATATTTGTAAAATTGCTTTTGAAAATTATTGGACTAAAAATAATATTCCTAATAAATTAGGAGTGGATAATGGAAAATAATTTTACAACAAAACACTTAAATCTTATTAAAATAAAACAATATTTAAATATATTATACATTTGTTGCTGCAGTTGTAGAAAGAGTCAATCGAACATTTAAAAAATTACGAAAACGGTAATCAAAAATGGACTAAAATATTACCAACAATTGTAAATTATTATAATAACAAAATACATTATTCGATAAAAGAAACTCCATTTAATGCATATACAAATCCAGAATATATAAATAAAATAATTACAGAAAATAATATTTAAAAATCTTCAAAAAACTTTAAACTTAGTGATGGTGTTGGAATATTAAATATAAAAATGAATGTGAACAGGGTTTCCGAGGCTATTCAACTTATTAGGTTTTTGTGTTAATTAAAGTTAATCAAACTAATCCTGTAACTTTTAAAATTAAAGACCTAGATGGAGATGATCTTTTAATTTTTTTATGTAAATGTATTACAGAAAACCAATTTAAAAAAAAAAAAAATTTTTTGCTGGATAATTTAGTGATAATTATCACCAACTATTGGCACTGCCAACCTATTAAATTCAACTTTATCTAGAATTTCTTTTGAAATAAATAATACTTCTATTTATTTTTACTTTTATCAAAATCATTTTTTTGATGTCATTTTCAAATTTGAAATCAAGCAGGAAATGCAGTTCCGGGAACAGTTACGCTGCAAAAAACGTTTTTCCTAATTTATTTTCTTAAATGGTTTAAGAAGCAGGATCAAATCAAATAGAGAATATGATACAATTTTAAAATCTGTTTTATGTCCAACATATTTTAAGAACAAAGTGGATGGATTCTCGATACTGGTGATGGAGATAATGTTAGAAATATTGCAGATTCTCAGGCAGTTCCAACAAAAGCCGAATTTGATGCAGCAATTGTTATAACAAATGATAACACAATAAATACCGGATATATTAAACGATTAAATAATTTTAATAATTGATTAAGAAATAATCGCAATGGAGGCACAATTAATTTAATAATTGGACAATTGACCCATTATTTGGATATTTAAAAAAAGTTTCAAATAATTTTCCATATAAAATTAATTTAACTAGAAAATTAAATGAAACAGACATTTTACATGGACCTCCTAATTATAATGCAAAACTTACTTTAATGAACATAGAATTGCACGTCCATCAAAGTAACTCCATCGATCGAAATTGAAACAAAATGTTACAAAGTTTAACAAAATATATTCATTTTACCTATTTGAATCGGGTTGTAATTTTAAAATATTTATTCACTTCAACAAATTTGAACTGGCATATAGCAAATTCATCCAATACTCCAAGATATTGCTTTATTTGTTTTAAACAATTTGTTTCAAACTCCTGCTTTTGATAGAAATAATTCTAAATTTTGGATAAATGGAAATAATCCCGCAAATTCTCAAATTACAAAATAACAGATTAGGCTGCACCAAGAGCGCTTTCCAATTAAACCCATCACAATTGATCCAAATTCTTATGATATTAATGAAATGCAAGATTTATATCAAGAAATGTGTGATTCCACAGTGCAGTACGATATAACAACATTCCAAAACTGTTGCCTATTATTTTGTTTAAATTTAAGCCCACATAGTCAGAATTTATAGTGCAATGGGTGTCAAATTGTAATACTACATATTGAAAAAGTATTGCTATTCAGCTTACAGCGATTGCACTTTTACTGGAGGAGTAGTCAAATATTATTAAAATCATCGATATAAAGATGACTAGGATCGGTTTAATAGAATAATTTCAATAAAATAATTTCCTTAAAAAACTATTTTAATTATTCCTTTATAATAAATATATACATTTATTTTTAAAATTATTAAAACCATAGACATTGGAAAATCTACATCTGTTACTTTTAAAAAGAAAATATATAAATATCTCAATAATTTTTTTAAAAAAGCCGCTCCTGAAAAATAAAATTATCGCAAAAGAAGAATATAAAACTCTAGTTAAAAATATTAAACAGTAAGAAGAAAAATCTGGTGGATTAATTCTATTATTGGCTTTAATTCCTGCAATTATTGCCGGTTTGGCTTTGGCTGGTGGTATTGCTGCTGGAATTGATAGTGTTGTCAACGTTGCAAAATATATTGAAAAAAAAATAGAAGAAGAAAAAAGATATCATTAAGTTTTAGAAGAAAAATCTGAAAAAGAAGCACCAAAAGGTTCAGGTTTACAAATAAAGCCTCCAAAAGGTGCATGTTTGCATTTAAATCCTCATGGAAGTGCAATAAAAGAATTTAGTAACAATTTTGATAAAGAAAAAAGAAAATCAATAAAATCTAAACTTTATTCTATATCGGATAACATAAAAATAGAAAACCAAGGACATGGGTTATTGTTGAGCCTTTATTCTGGAAACAAAGAATAACAAATACTAAATAAAAAAGTACTGAATAAAATAAAGTATAAAATATTAAATAAAAATGACAAATTCAAATAAATGTAATCAAATTTAAACAAATGTGTTCAAGACAATGAAATAACCCAGAAGAATTTAAATATGTTTTTGTTAATTTAAGGAAGCCTGTAAATGAAAGAGTAAAATTCGAAATCTTTGATTCCTTAGAAACCCTCCAGTTTCGAACTGAAAAATTTAAAGAAATTTTAAATATAAGTTTTAATTTAATTTTTAAATTATTTTTATTTTAAATTTATTTAAATTATTCGTTTTTAAATTACAAATATAATTTCAATTGATTCATATATTACTAAACTAATCAATCTATCTAATGCAAGAAAATTAAATAAATTAGGATTTCAAGAAAATCTAGAAACGATGCAAAAACCAACTTTAGATAAATTAGATAAAATAGAAAATGCTATTACTAAAATGCCAAAACCTACAATAGAATTTAATAATTCTATAGGACAATCTCCTGATTATTTTTTACAGTTTAAAGATTTTTTAAAAATTAAATAAATTAAAATCCTTCTCCTTTTATTAGACTGGGAATAAATACAGATGGATTTTTAATGATTGGAAGAAAAACAATTCAATTTATTTCAAAAGACGAATTCCTCATATGTATGATCCAAATAGTAAATCTAACAAGATTTTCGCATTAACTGCAAATAATATTTATTTATTTAAAGGATCAGATTTAACTCAGTTTGAAGAACATTATTTAAAATTTTTGAAATTATTTAAATGATAAATGTTCAAAACAAACTAGAAGATTTAAAACATTAAAAAAAATTAAAGATATTTCTCCTGAGATTCAAGAAATTGAAAAAAGTTATTCTGAAATTAAAGGAGAAGGATTACTAAATGCGGAGACTCCACTTATAATTTCATATAATAAAAATTAATTACTTGATATATTCATTTTTTTATTATATGCTGCAAACGAAGGACATAATTCTAGTTATAATGAAATTAATGCAATTTTAAAAATAACTTGTGAATCATTAAAGTTCAAAACATGAAGAACTTTTGTAATTACTGGAAAAGGAGGCCCTTCAGAAAGTTAAAAAGCTAAATTTGATACACCGATTGAATTAAATAAAGAAGTAATGAAGTAAATGAAGTAAAAAAGAAGTAACGAAGTAACAAAGAACCGTACGAAATAATGTCAATCGACTAATACCATGCTGTTTATATTTTTACCCCGATTTTGTTTTGACTACACTAAATATACTATACTGTACCACCGGCTTTACCTCTTTGTATCGTATTTGATACATTTTGAAGAGCACACTATGTTTCAAATCCTTGTTATAATGGTCACCGTAGAACAGGTTTGTGGCCCTAATCATGAGTTGGTATGACCCATAAAGATATAATTGTTGTATTATATTAAGACTAGAGTGGAAACAGTCTATCTCGAGCTAAGAAATGAAAGAACTTTTATTCTCTTCGTTAGCTGAAGCAAATTAGAAAATGGCAATACATATTTACTTGTTAGCTACTATTAAAACATATTTCCATAAAAGTTAAAAAATATACCATTTCTTCATAATTTTTCTAACAAATAACTATAAAAGTCTACGTTCATTATTTTTTTATAAATTTTAAATAACTTCTGATCATTTAAAATACCCTATAATATAAAAATATTTATTCTACAAAATATATTACTAATGTAATCTACTACTTACTATATATTACTCATAAAAATTAA
>JAUZND010011477.1:0-28818 GCA_034780555.1 Coelogynopora nodosa | reverse complement strand
AAGACGAAACGCAACTGTTGTATAAGACAAACTGGTACCGCGTTACACTTTTCTTGATTACGTAATAGAAAAAAATAAGAACAATGAGATGACGAATCGGGAAAAGACGAAACGATACGCTGCCGTTAGCAATAAATACTTTTAATCCCCATTATGACAGAATGATCTCCTTAAATATATGTCCTTATATAGTAACTTGACTGATAGGCACAACTGAAAATAAGATGTATTAAATATTAACTTCACATTTCACGGATTGTTTACTTTGCTGAGTTACTTGTACACCTATTGCCATCGTACAGATAAAACTATTTGCAGGAGATAATACCACCAGACTGTGTGTTACATATTTGAAGCCCCATGTGTGCGTTGACTGCGTGTGCAGTTTTAATGAAACGTTTTAACCATTAAGTTGATCTGGCTGAGATTACTTCATATGATATTATAACTTAGACAGAGTTTTAAGTCGACCGTAATATATGTAGTTGAAGCCTGGCAAGAAATAGCAAGTGTTTATAATAATAAAAAGCATTATAAATATATCGAAAAGATATAAAAGGTAAATATATAATATTTTCTGAAAACTGTGCTTGTAAGTTATAGTATAGGCTTGTCTCTTGAGAAAATTTATTCAAAGAAATGATTGAACAAAATGCTATTTACAAAAAAACAATTTTAATATTTTCTTTTTGTATATATTATATGTAGCAATGTAAAAAAAATTATGGAACAGAATATTACAAGAAATAAATTGATATACACATAATGTTACATGATATTTATATTTTATAATAAGTTTTATTTTAAAATAATAATTCCAGACGGCCACCTTAAATATAATTTTCAATATTATTAAACAGGGCAACCATCACATAGGCCCTACTGTATCATGGTAACTGCGAGAATTGGTGGACTAATTAGAATATCTTCACTTATAGATTTATTTGTTATAATATATAATTTTTATTGCATTTTTCAACTATTTAATAACTTAATTAAGATTAACTTATATGTTGGGCCCGTTCTGCTTGTTTTATGCGGATCGATAAATAATGAAAGCACCATCACCAGTATAAAAACCGTTATCAAATTATCGATAAAGTAAATTTCAATTTGATTCAATAAAATTCTAATTGATAAATATTATGAATTTTGTAAAACAATTTTTTTACGCCAAATATTTTAATATTTAAAATTATAAAACTATAACACAATAAAAATTAGTTATATTTATTATGTTAATCTTATATTAATATTTCGATTTGTTAAAAGTAAATTCATGGTGTTATTATTGAATTAATAAATTATTTATAGGTAGAGATGAATATGTATAGATCACTCCTTCTTTATTTTGTTATGTGTTTATAATTTGTCAATATTTTTAATAATTTTATTAATTTTCAAGATTCATTTTAATTTTATCTAGTCAAAAAATTAGCTTGATTGATAATTTTATAGTGTATTATATTATTAGTGTGTAGTGTTTTACACCGTGTATATATGTATATATATATTACCTTATTTATTACGTATAACAAATAATTAGGCGGTGAGCTCCTCTCTGTTTTTTATGCGCTTAAAACAGCAAAAAAGGGCTATTAGAAATATTACTTGAAATCCTCCCCGCTTTCCCTGCTAAATGTAGTTAAAATTAGATTAAAACGTTTTCAATTCATATATGGTGTAAATACCGGAAACCATCACAAAATATTTCACAGAAACAGTATGCGGGTGCAGCACCCAGATTACGGCATTACTATTGGGGTGTGCTTTTTCCTGAATGTTGGGGAAGATTGAAGAACATTTTGTTACATTTCATCTCCTCAGGATATATATTTATGTGTTATCATACTGATATAGCTTTGGCATAAAATAAAAAGTTGATTATTTCTTTTAAAATGAGAGTAATCTATGAAAGATTTTATTTTATTTTAGTTTATTATCCGCTAAAGTATATGGTTATATTGTATAAATATGTTATATTTTCTATCACACAAAAATTTAAACCGATTAAATAAAACAGAAAACTTCTATTGCTTTGATTGTTTCAATGACAAATGATCAGAACATTTTTCATTTAATGGGTAGGACAGTTTTTTTAATGAAATTAAAAACCAAGAGGAGTAACTGAATAAAATAATCATAAAAAGTGTAAATATACATATACTTATAATTTTATAGGGTTTCTCAGTTTAAGTTAGGTTTTTAGTTATAAAAATAACTTTATAAATAAAAAATAATTTGAATTAAAAAAGTAGTTAAGTATGAAAATAATATTAGGTTTCAAGATTAATGAAAATGATATATTAATAGAATATATCAAAAGCAAAGCATTCAAAATGTATGATGTAAAATGTAATTTAATATAAAAATGTAAAATTTGTAGTTTTCGTTATTGTTTTAAAGTAGTTTTTTATTAACAATTTTGAAATTGTATAAACTTTTATAAATAGTATAACATTTAAACACTGTTGGAATAAATTTATAAGTTTGCAGTTTGTGCACTTTATACTGCATTTGTTTGTGCTCTTTATACTGCATTTGTTTGTGCACTTTATGCTGCATTTGTTTGTGCACTTTATACTGCATTTGTTTGTGCACTTTATACTGCATTTGTTTGTGCACTTTATACTGCATTTGTTTGTGCTCTTTATACTGCATTTGTTTGTGCACTTTATACTGCGTTTGTTTGTGCACTTTATGCTGCATTTGTTTGTGCCCTTTATACGATAGGATAAGTAAACAACAAGTAGGTGTGATAAAATATAATACCAAAAAATATCAGTCTAATAAAATATTTAAAAACACAAATATTAGCATTCAGTTTCGTCAAAGTGCTTTAAATGAAATTCAATTTACAAATAAAACGACAATTTGCTTAAATCAGTATCATGTTAATCGGATTTAAACATTCAGATGTAGATACTTAAATAGATTTTTTTTCATTAATTCAATTGTTTTGTGAATTAGTTGTTTTGCAAACAAATAAAATTCCCTGAAGAAGTGTTAGCAAAACCAGAAAAGCAGAATATTATTGTGTATTTTTAATTGTATTATACATGTGCACTCACTTACACTGCACTTTCCTAAACAAATTTGTGTTCCTAATTAACATGTATCTCAACACAATGTTTGAAATGCATGCGTGAGCCATTTACTGTTTTTACGGTAATTATCGATTCACGTACAGCTGTTTTCTGAACTATATTATCGTTTGTTATTATACTGAACTTGGTGAAAGAGTTTTATTATTCAAATACTAAATTTACTCAAAGTTGGTGAAAAGAAACAAAAACAGTTTTGAAAAAAATAAGCAAAAAATTAACATTTAGGAATCTATACAATTAAATAACCAAGAAATAGTTGATTCGGATCACTTCTTACATTTTATAAAATTATGTTGAAATGTAGAAAAAAATATTAGAATTAAAAAATAATACTATAATTCACTTTAATTAATTCAATTGCACATAATTCAACTCAACTTTCACAATTGATATTTTTAATAAGAATAATTAAACTACTAACGAAAATTCCATGTGAACATACTTATTTATAATCATATTTTTAATAGTAATTGTTTATTTTATTATGATTAAATTATATTTTTTTTATATTTTAAAAATTATATTTCAAATCTCTAGCTCGTTATTCCACAACGTAATTTCTGTCAGCTAAGTAAAGCTCAAGCTTAATACCTTCCTTCCTTATTTAATAATATAGTTTTAATATGTTGAGCACATATATACTTGTTCTTATGACATGTAATTAGCAGTTTCATTTTTAAAATTAACAGACTATAAGTTCTAAGTAAGTGTATATGCATGGAACGGAAACTGTAATTTTCAATATTTTCAAGTATTAAATAATTAAATTGCTTCTGAATACATTATATTAGGGTGATACCTAAGTATTTAAATAATTTAGAACGTTTTTTTATAAAAATGTATAATAAGAAAATTTTTCCATTTCTGTCTCTGTCTATTTTCGTTACATTCTTACATCTCTACTAACTTTCATCACGTGCACAAAAATTCCGCTTATTAACTAGATTTATTTTACATTTACAACCTTTATAGTTTTACCATCTGAAAATATTTAATTAATTAATTAATTAAGATGCATATTATAAAGTGAATTATTTCACTTTGATGTTGTATCCTTTTATTTTCAAAAGAAGGTGACATTTTTAGTTCCAATATTCATTCTAATTTAGTAATTCACATCTTTCTATATCTCAGTAATATTTCCTTTTTTTTCGAAGTGTCCGTTTCTTAAATTTGAAAAAGCTTAATTAAATATTCTAATAAATAAATAAACATATTTAATTTAAATTCACACCTAATTTAAATAATAAATTCATTAATAATAAATTATTTAAAATTTAATCTCACAATTTAACAAATAATCAAATAATCAAATGACCCAGTTATAGTATCTTAGTTTCATTATTTTTAATGAAATTGTCGTATGGAGTGTAAATAGAAAATCATTTTTTTAAATTGTTAAATAATTACTGTTTCCGAATACTCCATTACAAGTGTTTCAAAGCCAGATTATTCATATACCAACTATAAAAAAGCAGACTTAATATGTCTGTTACATATAAGATATAATTAATACATAAATTATATGTTACATTATAAGATAGCCTTTTTGATATACCAGTTATAACTATGTTATACCCTATTCTTCCTGAGTTTTCATGATACACATTGTTATGATATTGAACTTTTATAAGTTATGAAAAACTCCTCGGCATAAAGTAATATTGAGGATTAAGTAATTAAAAAACAATCGCTATTCTTCTCTTCCGGCTATATTGTTTTTGAGGAATTTGAGGTTAGAAATCTGCTTACGTTAAAACTAATGACGGAAACTTTTGGGAACTTCTACAATTGAACTATAATACAGTCATTGCATTGGACTAATGCATTATATATATGTTATCATTTTGTTAATTTAACGTATAATTCTATCATTAGATAAAGAATGAAGGTTGTTTAAAAAAAATTATTATAAAAAAAGTATCTTACTGAAAAGTTTATTAGGAAAAAAATAGTCCCGCTTTCAAAACACAAACAATAACAAGCATACTTCGTAATAAAAAGAATTTATCTGAAAATGATTGCACAGTACACCTCAGCTCAGCTACGTGACACTGTAATCAGATGCGGTTGTACTCTGAAGTTACTTTGCTCTTGTAATTAATATCCTTTATCATTCATTATTGTACAGTAATTGGACCACAATTATTTCACTCTCTCTATATATATATATATGTGTATACTAATTTAGCTTATATTCAATCTGCAAGAGAGAAGCATTCAGGGCCTGTTTTGGGATGTTTAATAACATAATTAATTATATGTTAATGGATCTTTTACTAATTAACTGTACTACATGGAATTATTGATAAACACAATTTGACATTATATATCACAAAGGTAATACAATTGAGGATTTAATTAGCAGAATCGCTATATATTCTAGTTAACATGATTATAATACTCTCGTGTTTTATCACAGTGGCGAACATTATCTTAACCTTAAAAGCACAAAAAAAGGGATGGGGGAGGGGAGGGGTTCAAATTGACCCACCCCTGTATTTCATCATTTACTACTTAACATGTTGAAAACCTGGCTAAGTTTTAATCCAGTTTCGATTTCACATTTTTCAAAGAATATAATAGAGAACGTGATAACGTAGAAGCAAAAATATCCTTTTTATATGTTTAATTTGTATAAATAAAATTACTGCTAAAATTTGATACCTCTTCTTTAGCTATAAATCAAGCTTCTAAAAACGCCATTAAAAGTGTTTTTTTATAAAAACTCTTTTTAAGTTCAAAGAGATCATAACTAATTAAAAAAAAATACTATTTTTTTCTTTCTCATCTAATTATACTATTGCGTAACTGGAATTATGATTTGTAGTACAATATTAGAGATATAATATAGCAGCCCACTAAAAAGCCACTCTAATCAGTTTGTTATTTATTTAATAATATAATGACTTTTGAAACAAAATCTTTATGTATATATAGAAATTGGTGAATTAATTTTTTTTGTAATTCGTTAAGTTCTTGGAAACATAAGACAACACTTAACTAACCCATTATGAATGTGATATATATATATTATATATTTTGATGTATTATGTATATTATTGTTCAAAAGTTCGGTAAAACTTGCACGAATAGAATATTTAATTAAATAAATTTCGTTAGCAAAACGATCAAATGAACACTCTATAAAACTGTGTAAAATAAAGAGGAATTAAAATAGTTAAAAAGATTTTATTACATTTATTAAAACTTTAAAAATTGTTTGTTTTGAATATAAATTCTGTTGCGATCTAGGATTACTTGATTTTGTAATCTTACAAATTGTGAACATAATAAATGTTTTAAAAATAAAATTTAGAAGTGTTGTTTCTTTCGTTAGATTACTTAAACCAAAAACCAAAAACTTAATACTAAATACTGAAGGATTTTATAATATGATTTTAATTTAATGAAGCAAAGGAACATTTTATTAAAAAATATAAATAATGACTAATAACGTATCCCACAAGATATGTTATGATTTTAATTTATTACATCTATTTTCGGCACCTGTACTAGCCTATATAACCACCACCACGGTGTCCTATTTGAACCCTCCCCCTCCCCTCTCTGTGCAGACCGGCGCCCGCCCGGCCGCAGAATTCGACCCTCTTCCCGCCAACGAGACTAACATGAACGAACTCTACCCCATCCTGGGCCGCCTGAGCAAGCAGCGCTCCAGCCGCGACGAATACTCCTGGCGCGTGGCCGCAGCCGCCTCCCCCGATGCCAGCTCCCGCAGCGCCACCTACTTCCCGGGCACAATCCGGCCCTCCGGGAGCTCGGTGGAGGACCGGAACGCGGCCTGGGACGCCTCGGACTACTCGCTGGGCCTGCGGCAGCTCATGGAGGACTCCATTCGGAACTTCCTCACCGCCTGGCGGAACCATGTGTCGCTGGAGATGAATCGGATGCCGCGGGGGAACTATCTGAAGGAGTCGAGCGGTGTGTACCGGGCGGTTCCGCTCTCGGGGTGGACGGGGATTACGATTGTGACGAGTGTGGCAACTGGAGAGCGGTTTGCCTCGCTGGTGAGTCATCCCTGTACAATCCTGCAGTCTGTGCATACCTCAAATAAGGTCCATTGTATATTACTGCGGATGAAGTTCAAAACGATCCAAAGCGGATATTATTATTAGGTAGCATTAGAAGATTCATGAATTAATATTAATATATAAATATATATATGAGCACACCACAGTTAGACAAAAACAGATTAATGGGTCTAGGATTTGTTCTCTACTATAATTAAAAGTTAAAGATCTTTCAAAAAATGTATTCTGTTATTCTATATTCTACAATTATATATATTATAATTTTATATATCGAACGGCCCCAAACTTAAATATCGAATGCGACCCAAAATGTCGAATGCGCTCCATTTTTATATATGTATTAGTCGATTGGGCCCCAAAAGTATCGAATGGGCCCCGTTTTTCGTGGGGAACAATAGAGAATGGCTTTCGACATTTTGGGTCGCATTCGATATTTTTTTGGGCCCTAGTCGATTTGTAAAAATACAATAGATATATAAATAAATAAATAAATATTAAAATATATAATATATATAAATATCTATGTTACATATTTTAAATACTAATAATTTAATAGTATTTTTCTAAAACAAAATAGTACATAACTTTAATCAAAATTGGCATTACAACTGAAGCTAATAGTAATTTAAATAAGCATAAATCTTTATATTACACTTTATTGTTTTTATATATTGGCCTGTTATAATTTCTGTTGAATATTTATTGACATTCACTCAATCGAAAGGGTTCAATATATTAATATATTTTATTATATTGTTTTTTTCCCTTATTGTATCATTTTAAACATATAACAAGAGACTATATCTTATTGATCCGTGTGCTTCTTTATGCTCCTTACTAAAACCGATTTATTGTCCATTTTAAATCGCAGGAAGGTCGGAATGGCAAGAAAGTAAGACTGTTTAACAACCAAGCCTGGCATCAAAGTTGAGATTAAAGCTTTTAGCCAATTAGATATATAGTTGACTTATTAATATTTCTCGATCTTTAAGTGTACGTTATTTATACTCTATGGAGGATATAAATACTCAGAATCTAGGAACCGTAAGCCGATGACAAAGCGAGTAGATTCTGATCATTTTATCCGACATAGAGAACAATAATATATTTATCTTGCGTAAAAAGTCAATATAATTTTTTCTCCGACGGAATAATCAATATTATTTATTCTCCGCCGGAGATTTTTCATTTATTTTTAAATAAATATAAATGTTTATGAATGATACCGATTATTTAATAATTATTAATTAAAATAAATTTATCCATAGTTACTTTAATTTCAGTAGAATAAACGCTCATAATCTATGGAGAATAAATAGTTAGATCTCCAGAGAATAGTTAGAACTACTTATTTTACATGCGTAGATTATAATCCGTTAAATTACGGAAGATTTTCAAGTTTAAAAATGTTGATATAATTTTTTAATATAATATATGTGACGTTATTAAATCAATGTTATTGAATTAATCTGGACTAATCAAAAATCAATAATATTAATATTTAAATTATATTATAGCAACTTTTGTTGTTTCAGTTACAGTATAATGCTCTGCTTTGCTTCTTGCGTATATACTACTTCCTATACTTCTTGTATTTACAAATGATTTGTGCTATATATTGTGCTATGTATTGATAAGTAAAATTACAGAGAACACCCCCAAAGGACAAAAAGCCTCACTTGACATATTGTGAAGCCACAATGTTCTTTGGTTATTGGTGACGATGGGTGATTGGTGTTTCATCATAGCTTGTGATTTATATTGTGATTTTATATCTGTATTAAATATATTCATTATATTCATTATTATATCTATATATTTATATTTGATATAGTAAATGATACTTCACAGCAGAACGAGTGAGATTTTTTGGCATTTGGTATAGGTGCGTAGTGTAATTTACCATATATATATACTGAAGAAAAATAATAATGTTATAGTTATTTCTACTAAAACAGCATTTTACTAATTTTATTATTATATTTTTGGTAGTTATTTTTTGTCGTAGTTAACATACTGACATTATTGGTTGGGGAAGTAGCTTGGTTGGGAAGCCAATAGCATCACCTTCGTACGTACCACATTTAAAAATATAAAGTTGTTTTTTATTAAGTTAACTATTTAAAATCACAACAAAGGTGTGTATATATGCATACTTTTTGAGATACAGGCAACATAATTAATTTGCTGTTTATTTTCTGTTTTTTTGAGTCTACATAATATTTAAAAATACACACTTATCCACTTCGTGCAAAACTTTAACTTTTAAAATAATTAACTACTGACTTTAATCGTAGTTGAACTGTATGGTGGAGTAATCTATTAAATAAATTTAGACAGTTTAATTAAAGTAATTGGGAATTAATTGGCCATAATGAGCCTCACGGCTGCTTTAAAAATAATTAAACATTCTAAAATAAATTAATAGAAAATAGTTTGCAAAATTTGATACAATAATAATCATCAGAGACTGAAATTCCTGGCAATAGCCTATTATAGTGTCAGTTTATTAAAATTTTAGGTCAAAATTAAATTGACCGTATTATCACGTGCTAATAAGTTATAAGCATTACAGTCAGCAAAAAGGGCAGATCCTATATATGCTACGTTACCAAAGCAACGTCATCAAACTTAAATACACACAGCAGTTGTGTCACCACACAATGAAACACGACGTGGTAAAATTATGACAATTATTATTAATAAAAAAATAATAAACGTGGAAAAATTATGAGAATTATTATTATTATTAAAATGTTAAGAGCAATATTGTTTGAAGTTTTGCCAAAAACAAATAATTTGTTAAAGTTAATTACATAGTTTACTTAATTATATATTTGATTAAGTTCAATTTAATTGCTTAAATATATTTTAAAATTATAATTATATATATAATAGTTATTAATTAGACACGCATAATAATATGCCAATATTTTTTTAATAATTTAACATAATTTTTCGTTTTCAAAAATCTTTTACTTGACGATGTACAGAGAATCGGATCAATAAATGAATTAATCATTCATTCAACTATGATTAATTTATTTCATTTGAGTAAGTAAAATAAGTATAATGTCTATGCAATGGTTAATGTACATTCAGTTACCTCACTTAGCAATTGCATATTGTAATAATGAAAACAATGTTAAAAAAATCTTTCAAAATGGAATATAGCAAACAAATCTACCATTTTTTACTTGATGACGATAGAATATATATATAATGACATTCTTTCAAATAATGCCACAAAAAAGTGATCAAGCTATTGACTATACTGAGACATTCGTGGCTCTAACTGAGCCAAGAAGAAACAGTCGGATGACTTTACGAAGCCGTTTCGTGTACACTCAATGTCTGTCTAAGTTGTTCCATCCGATTTAATGGATTTCAACAATTTTTTCGTATCCTGCATATCTATATAGTCTAGAAGTAGGCTTTTTATTTATAAAGTCGCTATTGAATAGTAAATGGATCATTCGTGTATATAGCATTCGGAAGATGAGGGACACAATCAATAATTAATAATAAGAAAAAGATATAGAGCAAGTCATTTGCAAAACTTATGTTTAACTTTTTAAATATGCAAATACATTAATATATTTAAATATTCAACATGTGCACATCTATTTTGGTTTAACAATGAATATATATATCATATTAACATGTATTTTAAATCATGTATTAGTTTTGAACAAATACGTTAATTGTTTATCCGAGTCCATTTTGGTGTTTTTTGGACACCATTATTGCAATCTATTTCACTGCGATTACATAAGGATTTGATCCAATGAAAAATATTTTCGATATGCAATATAGTTACTAAGTTTGACTAACAATTAATTATAATTAACACTAATTAAAAGATTGTGCCATTTGGAATATCAACTTATTTAATTATTTAGTAAGTAATTTGTTTCAACAAGTTTTTTTTACTATTATTCAGCATAAAATTTAGTGCGAACTGAGCCGTATACACTGAAAAATCTGTTTCAGAACGAGAATTATATGTGGGTAGTATTATAGGTAATGGTGTTAAATGTTTAAATCTTTTTTTTATACCTATCCAACCTAAATATTTTGCTACGCAATTAATTAAATATTTTAGCGAAACGAATCCTCATTAATAAATCATTAAATCTTTATATATTATTGTAACAATTGCAATTGTAAATGTAACATAAATAGATCGCATGCTGACACTAAATTCACCCAATATGGAGGGTTCACATATTTCAGTATCTTTATAAACATAAACATAACTATAATGAATAAAACAAGTACAGGGCCTGGCTTATCACTGAACTGATACATGTATAGTGTAACTTCAGATATTATGCATTATACACACGAGGCTTGTTATAAAAGAGAACTTAAGTTAAAGATCGCACAACAAGATTAGACATGCATTGATTGACAACATGTTGTTATTTATACTATACTGTTTTACACACGTAAGCACAAATGTGTTTTATGTTTTCAATGTACCTTTGCCACATTAATCGATACAGCCGTTCACTCTCTTGTTCTTGTTGTGATCTTGCTTATAGTTTATACTTGTACTTGGTTATTATACAATATGTAGAGTCCGACCGAAGAAAGTGTTCGTACGTCGGATATTGGTATGTATTGCTATACCCTCCTAAATACAGAAGATTTTAAACTGTATTTGTGTTCAATCTTCATTCTTATTATCTTAGGTGCATATAATGCAAAAACAATACATTTACCTATTAATATGTATTCAATTTGATGTGCGTAATTCAACGTTTGATGTGAAATAATAACTGGACAATAAAAAAGCAGGTTGTCTTTTGATCTGATCTGACCTGTTTCCTGATCTGGAATATTTCTCAGCATTTTCAAGCATTATATCTTTTGGCTCGATCGATTGGACATTTAATAAATTCTAAAACGATGCAACATAGCGTTAAAAGTGGGTCAAACTGTACGTTATAATTGTCAAATGTATCCTCTAAATAAAAGAATTTAGATATAATCCAATATTAAATATTCTCTATTAAAAGTTTCAGTATGTGGTTTTACATATTCTTCAGAAATTTCAGCTCAATCTGAACATGTTTGAACACTATACAGATTCAATGTAGCAGGGCAAAAGGAGACCAAAAATCATCTATTTGCCAACAACTTATCTTATAAATCACAATTAAAATACATTTTTGCTACATCAGTTTCAAAATTAAAAAGTAGTTGAATTTCAAACATTCTATTAATTTATTCCGACATAAATAATATATTATCTGACATATTCAAATACATTATTGTAATAATAAAATGTAACGAAGAATCCACGAACCCTATAACACACACACACATAGAGCTATAATTACTACTACATAATATATTAAGCTATAGTGGAAATAATCTACATAGCATTAAGAAAACCATGGACAACTGGTTCACAACTGTATCAATTACTTACGTAGTTAGTATAAAAAATAATTAAGATATTAGTTCAGAAATAAATGAAATCTTTCAATCTTTCAAACACGTACCACTATTATATTGTACTAATGTTACTTCCATTCTTCAGTATAAGACTATTCAATGTCTTTGCATGACACCAATAGTTTTAAACCAAATTTCACATAAATGTGTTACATATTATATTTAATTAATTTAAAAAAAAATTAATAGCCAAAAAACCACCACCTTCCTAATATAAACAACGGAATGCTTATTACTTATTTTTTCTCGTTGCTATTTATATTGTTATTTTATATAATATATTAATTCGATATCTATTAATATCTGTTCATTACTGTTCAAATCTTATTCTTTCTTAACTTTTAATTTATTTTTAACTTAATTGTAATTAATTATTTCACGTGATCCAGCAAACTGGATCAAAAAAAAATTATTTTTTTAAAATTTGCAACTTCTGATTTATTTCGATAAATAGTCCGTGAGTCAAGGCCTAAACAGTATTTTTTGCATCTCTTCACAATGATTTCTTGTCAAAAATCTAGTTAATTATGATATGACAACAAGAATTGTAATTTAAAATTAGGGCTTTTAATTGTTTTAATATTTAGGACTGCCTCATATATTGTTATATACAGCCGTACTTTGGATCAATTATAAAGTTACATTATTACACATACCGGATATAAAAAATATTCTATTACACTATATATTTATTGAAGACATCCTTACAATACGTAAATGTAAATACGTCATAAAAAAGACCTGATTTTATTTTTTAACTCAATATTATTACCATAAGCATAGTAACATGTTTGTAGCTATGACACTAAATGTGACTCACCTCCCACATACATATACCGCATACGTATAAAGTGAAAAAATAACATGTGTTTTTGACTTATTTTATTATCCACATCAAATTTTTTCCTGGAGCCAGAATTTGTGAAATTTACAGTATTATTGAAAAAAAGTTAAATGTTAAGAATTCATTGCTCACGAAAAACTGATAGATCCGGAGGCTGACACTTCTCCAAAGCCCACGAAAATGTCAAACATGCGCACTAAAATATTATTAAATGATCCATCTTTGTAAAAGTTTCGATTAATCTTGATGTAATATATGACAAGTATACAATGTAGATCGAAGGTTTATTACACTATTTATATTTGCTGCACATTTGACTATAGTGAACTGTTTCCCAGTTTAAAAACAACTGCTAAAACCGCTATCCTGTATAAATGACGCAAACACCCCTGTTTACGCATGTCGTAAAAACAGGGTGGTCCGGTTTTTTTGTTGTTGTGATCAAACGAAGTCAGTGGTTTTTATTAGTAAACCTTGGGCGATATAATAGGAGAATAGCGCCCCGACCAAGTAGTTTTTATAGACTGTGTGAGAGACATGGTTTTTTCATTGTATATTATGTTTTGAGGAATGTGTTATTTTTTAACTAACATTGTACAACATTCAAAAATAATATATGTATAATACCATGATTTCCAGCGTTCTTCACATGCATTTAAAATAATTTATAATTAACATAAATGTCCGCTATCATTATTTTAAAATTAAGTGATAAAATATTGCTTATTTAAAACCGGAGTCTAGTTTCAACCGAGGTTACTTCCAGAGGAATGTTATTTAAAGTGGTACATCACATTAAACTACATTAAAAGCAAGTGCTCACAATTATTACATAGACTATATTCAAGAAATCATTTTTTTATACTGAACTAATATTTAGAGATAAACTTAAAACCCTACGTAATATAAAACAACGATTTCACTTCACAAAAGACACAGTTCGTAATTCTTTGTAATTCTTTGCTATTTTTTAGCTTGGAGGCGATTTTCAAACGTTTATAAATTGTTCGAAGTTGAGTTGGAGTTTTATTAATTAAACGAAATGTTGTATTTAAAAATAATTGTGATCTAGATCCAATGCTCATTTTTCTATTTTTTTCCCTTATTTTCAATTATCGCCTTTCTTTCCTCTATTAAATCCAGCAGCACAAGCTTTTGTTCTTCAGACAGCATATTTGTAACACGATACTTAATTTGTTATTGATAAATAAAATTAATTGTTCATGTGTTTTCTTCTAAAAAATTTGACCAATAGATGAATGTGCGATGCTTTTTCACACGTCTTACACGAACATAAGTGATTTTCGTATTAACTAAATGGTATGTTTAATATTTGAACCTACATTATTGATTTGCATTATTGGTTTGCAACTTTCAGCAACTTTAATTATTTTAAGTTTAATTGAGTAATTAATATACTAAAATCCTCAACGGAATGGCACAGCATATGCCACGATGACACGGGGCAAATTACGACTCAGGTCGTTCCACCTCGGTCGACAAAAACCTGCCTTCCATCACACCAACAAAAGGACTCAGGTTTCTGTTGACTCTGGTTTCTGTTGACTGTGGTTTTTGTACCATGGTCTCTATTTTAAAAACTACGTTCGATTATACGGCTGAAACAGTTTTCCTCCATGACCCCTGGCAACCCCCCATAGTTACAGTCGGGCATAGAAGACATGGAACAGAACAAATTGGGTTATCCACTCGATTGCACATTGTATATTTCAAGGACAACATCATGAAGAAAACGGGATTATAATAATAATTGAATTCCAACAACAATTCAGAGATAAAAAAATGACTAGACATAGAATAATATACATAAATAATATATATATAATAAATAAAATACAGCATAATAACCAAAGCACCAAAAAGAAGTGGATGGATTTATTTGTAGTTTGATTCAAAACATGAATACACAACGTCACTGGAAGTACACCAAATAAATATACAGTATATAGAAATTGCAGTATATAATAGATAGCTAAAAGGTCCCTTTCGCCGCATTTGAAAAAATTTTTTGATTATGGATGCTATATCAAATATTTTTTCACGCGTATGGGAAATACTAAGAATAAAATGTTAAAACATAAAAACATTGATTCTACAATTATAATTGTCTTTTTATTAGATAATATATCACATAATTATGTAAAGAATAAAAGTGATTAGAACACATCTGGATACGAATAAGTCGATTATATTGAACAAATATAAAATAGTTCATGGTCGGATTTTTTGGAGAACAAACATCGGAGACAAAAAACGAGTCAGAAAGTGATCGAACGAAAGGAAGTAATCTACATTCACGATATAGAATAGCCAGAGAAATATCGATTATTTTATATAGATAGTATTGATTATATTGTAATAAATATATTATTGTATATATTATGTTAGTGCCAGTAAAGCATAATCCATCGATCATTCCAAAGATCACATTACTTTTAATTAATTTATGAAAACTTCTTAAAGTTGCAGACGTATTTGTACGAATATATTATCAATTATTAAAACTAACAAATTTTTCCGGAGAAAATTTTACCCCAGTTAATATGATCTTGTGAATAGTAAAATAGTAATATTGTGTCTAGTTTGAAAAATGTTTAAGGTTACAAACAAATAACTACCGAAATATCGACCGTAAACATGATAAATAAGAATAAATGAATCAAAAGCTGTCAAACCAATATAGATTTGGAAAGTGTCAATAAATCTTATATATTTTCAGTAAAATTGTCTAATTATTTTTTTTCCCCAAGCTTATTGCGAATATAAAATCAATAAACATTGTCATACATTTTACAAGAATTTGTCACGTGGTTTAGTAGCAACGACCAGCATAAATATTGTTTTCTATTCAAGAAAATAAAATTCTGTGTTTTTAAATACGTTTGTACTACAGTTTTATAATTTTTAGTGAAAGTTTAGACTAAATTTACAATACTATTAAATTATAATCACAGATTTCAATGATTATAATCGATCAAATGTCAGATTAATCTACAATACTATTGAATTATAATCGATTAAAATGTGGCTAATTTTACCTCCCTTAATTGTACCTTCTACTGTTAATGTAATTATAATTGTAAAAAATAAAACATTCAAATCTGCTAGTCAGTGAGTGAGCGTGTAATCATTGTGCATAATGGAAATATTGTACTAAATGAAAATGCGTTAAATAATTTTACCGCATTACGACGATAAACAGATTCTATAAAAAACTCATAAAATTTATAGAATAACATTTCTTTCTTTCATACTACTCGTGCTAAAGTTAAGTAGAACAAATAAGTATCACGTAAAGTTGGTAAAACAGAAATCAGCTTTGTCAAAGGCAAAAACTTATCTGCTTTGAGCAGCAATCGATTTCTTTATTCAATGAGCTTCTTCGATTTGAAGAAACGACGAAGATAGAGGACTTGCCATGTAGCCAGCAGAAAGAGACAGAACATTGAAAACATCGACAAATAGAGAACACGGGAGTGCGTCGACTCTGAAGAAAAGTAAGACAAAAAGGGGAATTTAGAGGATGGATCAACTGGTAGATAGTAGCGGCGGTATATGTAGTTCAGACAAATATAATTACATTTGATATATTTGGAAATATATCAGTGGACAGTTATATCAAACAATATTTACTTTACATGATTCATAGGTATTAACGAAATTTAAAAAGGATAAGTTTTCATATTTCACAAAAACATTTATGCTAAAGAAAATGTATACTAAATTAATGTGCTTCTAACATAAATCAAGTCGTACAAAGTAAAAAATGTATGGCCCAATTTAAATTAAAAACGTTGACTATTAAACTACCGTAACTGAATAAATATTTCAAATAATTCCAGATGTTTTTCTGTAGATTCGGTAGATTCTAGATTACCTTTTTATCAGATATAACATCGGACATAGCACATAATAAGGAGTAAAACTCCACAAATATATGAGAAATGACAGAAACGAACAACTTAAAAAAAATATTGAAATATTAATATAAATCCAATATAAATATGATAACATGATCGTGGAGATGCCCTCTAGATTGTGTAACTTTTATATATCTTGGATTCTGCAATTGATTAAATGCTTTCAAATATATATAATTTTAATTCAATATATAAATATATAAACAAAATTACTTATATAAATGTTAACAGTATATCACTTTTATATACTATTATATTTAACAATAGCGCACATAAAAGCACTGAAACCTTTGAAAATAAATATTATTAAATATTATGAAAAACTTTAATAATTTATTAATAACCGCTTTCAAAGATTTAACTGACATGTAAATTATAAAATATAATTCATTAAACCTTTTATGTGCTAAAATTTCATAACCACAGTGAAATATAACAATGGTTTATAACCTCCTAGAAACAGTATTTAAGCGTTTCAAATTAATGTTACAAAAGTTTGTTATTATTATGTTAGAAGTATTCTAATGATGATGATGATGCTGCAACTAAGCAATCATAGTTACCATTGGTATCCCTCATCTGTTCCTCTCGTTGGCGCATGAACTCAAAATCGCTGACAATCGCTTGCGACAAATCCTCCAGTCGTTTCAGCTCCATTTCCATGGGCTTCAGTTTCTGAGCTTTAGCCAGCTAGACACATACAAAAAATTTCATTTTATAAGCATAATAATAAACACACAAACAAAAGATTTAGATAATGATATATCAATCACAAATAAACTATTTTTTTCTCTTAGTTACCTAGATTTGCAAAGTCAATATTAGAAAAGGTAAAAAGGGTAGTATTTCCTGTTAGAGTTATTAGTCAATGTTTCTGCAAATTTGGGTTGCTAAATATATTTTTCTCTGAGATAAGCATATAAGGTAAAAATATATTTTGCTTCCTATTCAAATGAAACGGTCAAAAAAGTAAACGTATAATTGCATCAGTATCGCATTAGTATATAAAATAGGACATGAATTCTGTTCACATGACAAATTGATCATGTAACCAGTACGACCTACTTATGTGCAACGCATAGGCCTAGATAGATATTGAACTGTGAATTTGTGCGATGAACTGTGAATGTTGAACGTTGCCAACTGAACTTGTTAAATATTGAATTAGTTCACTTTTACACATTTTTGACAACATTATTACACATTTCATGATTTCAGTTAGATATCGATAATTATCCTAAACTCTGCCACCGTAATTGTATAATAATAATAATTTTGGAACATAATAATATTCAAGAAAATAATACATTCAATGATCTTGTACGGTAATGGTATCCCACATATATACATAATAATACTATAAATATATTTAATTGCATAACGTTTTCAGCTCATATAGACTATAAATTATATTGCAATGATGTGATTTTCATAGTAATTCTAACACTTTTAATGTTTTCATATATCAATTTTAACAACTTTAATATGTAAAAACAGTATACTTTTTAGAGAGAAATGTTTGTAAATAACCTCGAAGGATTAGAATATTCATCAACTAACAAATCACTTCAGTGGTCGAACACAATTCATTGCCAATGTCGTTAAGATTTAACCCGATATATAATATACATACATATACTCGTATATTAGATTTAAACAGACGACAATATTTAAACAAATGCGGTGCACAAACAAACAAATGTAGGAACTTCTAAAACAATCGAATTAGCCCGTGTGTAATGAGCAAACACAAACAGAACCTCATGCATGTTTCTCAATTCATCTATACACGTCACACACTTTCATTTTATCAATAAAAATACAAATAGAACACTTCAATTATAAGCGCAAACAAATCGACTTTCCTGGATTTTCTTTAACAGGAAGCTTTCAGCACTTCCGATAAGAAGGCAAACACTCACAGTGTGCACGTGTTTGCATGTGTGACGTGTTCTCACATAATATTAGACGCATATTAAGCCGTGCAAGTAATAATTAAATACAATATATCGATTAACTGGAAATTGCACAAGTGCATACGTCAATACAGACACAATAAGACGACTACTTTTTTGAGGATTAATGTGTGCGTTAACGAACACCCGATATCAAGTAGAATGACTGTAACATAAAAAGCATCGGTATACTGCCAAAACTACGTCAATCATGCACATGTCCTATGTTACAATATTTTTAATAGCGCATCTTTATATTCTACAGACGAGAAAAATTGGACACCATTTTGATGTCCAAATCTCCGATTCAAAGTAAATGTTAAAGTATCGAAGATTATAAGACCACTTCCGGATATTATGGAAATTTGACATTTAAAACAATTGCATACGTTTGTATGTTATAGAGATGTTAATTGATATCAGAGAAATACGCTATTTTTATTGCATAGAACCTTCAGCAGACATTAGCATCTTTCCTGGAGTACTTCGGTCGCATATATTCTGTGTTGTCATTGTTCTTCCTCATTTATCTTCCACAATATCTGTATAACTGGATTTCCATCAATTAGTTTTGTTACATGACCCTTGCTTTAGCAAAACAAATGTAAGATTTAAAACATAGCGATACTTCCGGCTTTTCAGGTTAGTCATATTCCATTCCATAGAAGGTTCCTTTTACATTAAAAGTAACAGAATAATAGTATAGGTTATCGGCCCTCGTGCAGACAGCTTGCAGAGGTGCACTTCATCAGTTTGAAGCGGCGCACTTCATCCATCTACACCGCAGAGATATTAATCGATGCTTATAAACATAAAAGACTAAAATTAAGCATTTTCCACAATTCAAGGTCGGGTAGAGTTTTACTACAACTATCTAAACTATCTATACAGAACTTTTTTAGTATCATAAATAGTTTTGTACTGATCTGATGCAGATGGTCAACTTTAATCAGTTATATAATTTAAAAGCTTCTAGATTTTTAAATTTCACGTGAATGAAGTTAGATCTGCAGATCTGTATAAAACTCACATCATCGTAGCTTTTAGCCTCGACCCCGTGTTTCAAATCCAGGAAAACTTCGCGTTCAGGACTGTGACCACCGACTAGAAAAACATGTTTAGACAATCAAATAAGGTCGATTTTAGTTTAACGAGACTGCAGTAAACAAAAATTACAATTTTAACTAAAATCATTTAAACTAAAATTGAAAATAAATTTATAAAAATGTTATATATTGCCTCACATTCAGTTTATTAATAGTCATAATGTTACCTCCGATATTGTGTGACTCAAAACAGACGTCAAACATCTCGTACTCTTCAGTGGTAAAAGCAAACTTTCCCTTGCTGATGTTCTCCTTCTGATAAAGAACATGCCCGCGAGTATCCATCACCTAAAGTAAGCAAACAAGGAAAGGAAATTATCATCATTAACAATAGTAATCGGAACAAACATATAATTTCTGAATGACTTTTCTAATGTTACGTATAACAAGAGTTTAACAGCATCTTAAGCTAAGGTTTTATTATACAACATTGAAGTGAACATATTTACAAAATAAACAAGGACAATAAGGTTAGGTTATATTTGAAAACAAAACACACGTGACACATAAATATTAAATTGATATAATTCGAGGGTTAACGGATGCGTGGTCGATTACATATAGCTTTTTAATAAGGTGGTTGATAATTCACTTGAAGTTGATATGGGTTATTATTTTTAATTATATAGCCACGTGAAAAACAAAGGTACCGATGGGTCTCCACAATCGATATATTGTTCTCATTAAAAAAGCCTCTAATGTAAATTCCTTTATTATTAAGTGCACAAAACCATGAGAACTAAAAACAGAAGAATGATTGATCTATAATTGATCTTAGTAAAAGTTGGTCGAAGTAAAAAATGTCTAGCAAACATTCTCCTTTTATGAGCATCAGAAGAAAATTCAGCTTGTTTCTATATTTATAAAGCAGGTGTTATATATATATCATATACAATAATTGTTAAATTTAACGCTTTTACAACAAAGTTCATAATTCCACAAGCCTTTTTCACAAATCTGCATAATTAAAACTGTTTATATGATTACATAGTTAGAAAAATATAATGTTAAAGAAATCTAAAATATATTTTCTTAATTAAAAAAAGTCCCCTCCACATATTCTGTACCATGGTCATTTAATGGACTTATGATGCCGTATATTTCTAAATATGTACTCAGTTAATTGGTTACTTTATGTATGTATGCACATATTGCCACATATATATATATATCTGATTTCAAAGTTGAATTACACATTTTATAAAATGTCTGACAAAGAACCATAAATCTACAAAAAAATGCCACATGCTCCTGGAATGTTATGGCCATATCAATAAATTTCTAAGAAAAACAAATAAATACAAGTGTTCCTATTTTAAAAGTGTTCTATACAATAATAAATTACATGCTGCACACACTCACGTTTTTTCAAAATAGAAAAATATGAATGAATATAAAATATGTAATGCAATATGTATATAGCACAATAAAAAGATTAGAGCAATATACTCCGCTTCAGTCTGAGTGTATATATGTATTATTTAATGCATAACATAAAATGGTGCATGGTTAAATTATTGAATAATTATTTGTAAATTAAATATAATTGTTTCACTGTTGTTAACTCTATATAGAAATATTATTATTTATGATACCTCATATGTATCTCTTAACCCATAATTGGGGCAAAAGCATAACATAATAAGAAAGTAATATTATATTGAAAATAAAAAAACGGTTCAATCGGATAGGAATAAATGTATGTAATTTTTCAATAACATTTTTTAACATAAAAATATAAACAAAACACTTTTACCAAAAAGAAAATGTTCAGACAATTATTTACAAGCAGACAATAATGTTATTAGGGTTATACCTAATGGAACCCCTACTAAACTTAAAATGTTCTGAAAATACTGTATGATTAAATTTATTGACATATGCATTTTGAATAAATTGATTTACAGAAAATATTGTTTAATTAGTACTATAAATATAGTTTTTTTTAATATATTACATTAAGAAAAATATATAACAATTATAGTTCTTCAAAAACAGAATTGTATTTTTTTAAAATATCGTTTACAGTATAAAATTGTAAAATATTCCAAATCTTATATAGATTATTACAATAACATATAAACAAAAACAAAATTTTTAAGGAAGCTATTTAAATTATTTGTAGAATAAATAATTCTTTGGAACCTTATTATATAATAATTTCAACTTAGCTAAAAATAAAAATATGGGAAATATAAAAAGTATGAAATAAAATTATAAGTGTAAAATAAAAATTAATTATTCAACATTAATGTTCTTAATTAAAATACTCATAATCAAAGAGGAATCATGTTTTATTTCTACAAAAAATAATAATGAGAAATATGCCACTAATTCACTGTTCTTCACATACATTTTAATATAACAAATAGTGAAATAGGCATTGTTTTTTATATACTTTTACAGTTCTAATATTAAACTAGAAAGTGATGTATCAGATGTACACAGTGACAATAAATAGGTACATAAACAATCTGATATATTGATTTTTAGTTGAGCTTGTAAGGTTGTTAGCCAATAAAAATAGCATGGTTCTAGGTAATGATTTCACTTTGCAGTGAAAAACTAATTTCATAGCATACATAATATTTATTTATAAGTGTTGTTCATCGACTTTAAATATGTAACTTAACGGAACACTTATGTTAAAACTATAATTTCGGTTTTGGTAAACAAAAGCCATAGAAGGGAGAAGAGAAGGAGGTATAGGCATTTTCCATATAAAACCTGAATTTTTAACCTTTATATTTCAGGAAATATTAGAGTTATAAACACCTAATTTGGCCTACAGGGGTGTGTTTCATAAAGCCAAAACATGATAAATTATAAGTGATAAATGATAAATACAAATATAGCGTTGCATACAAACAATTTTCATATGTGATAAATGATATATGCTGAGTGCTAAGTGGTTATTTGACAAATCGAAGCTTTTATTTTATGATTTATAACATTTGGGTTTCATAAAGCTGATTGGCCTATTATTGATATGAGTGTAAAACTATATTTTTAAAAGGAAATTTGATGAGAGCTACTGACGTTAATCATTTTATATTTTTATTTGATAGTAATACATAACTGGTCATAAACAATGTGTGTTAAAGAAATAATTAATATTAATGTGAAGTATATTAAGAATAATTTAGCATTTCCTAATCGCTTTTAAATGGGGTCTAAAAGAAAATCTTCCTGTTTTACCTATGTGAAAATAATAGATAAAAAGATAAGTAATGCACATGCAATTTATCTGGATACTAAAAATATTACATTATTTAAATCTTAATACATAAGAAACAGAATTTTATTATCTTTTCCAATATGTAAAATATGAAAACAATATTTCAATGGCTTTTTAAAATAGTTTTAAGTGCAAAATGTTTAAAATAAAATTTAATTTCCCTCCAATAATCTTATTGGTCAGCTTACTATATACATTCTAATTGGATGAGTGTCATACAGCACATGATTTTATTTCACTAACACATAGCATACAAGTGTCATGTCTAATTATTATTCCAATGTCTTTGGTTTTGTTGTATAAACTTGCTAAGTAATGTAAGAAAATTATTAGAATTATATGTTTAAATTATATATATAATCATGGGGTTAATATTTAAACATATCATATATATTGTGAACATATCATATAAAATAAATTATAATAAAATATTTTAAATATATAAAACATAATAGGTAATTGATAGGATTAACAAAAGTAATATTTTTTCATTATTATTGTTGATATAAGATATTTAATTTTTATAAAAAGTATAAGAAAGAGCAAAGTTCAATTAGTTTAATTATAGACATAACAATTTCATTTACATAAAATAGTTATTTATAAAAAAATTAGATTTAGACAATTAAGAAGATTGTGATTTTCTATAATTATTATAGTTTTTAATATATATTAATGTATTAGATTTTTTTACCAGAATGCAACTATAAGTAATTATGTAAAATGATATAAAGAAAATTGGGCAATATTTTGTCTATAATTTTAAAAAGTTTTAAATGTATTTTGAACTTGCAAATAAAAACTAAAAAATGCTACTAATTAAAGGGATGTATACAATTTTTATTTTTACTTATTTTAACTAGCAGTACTACTTAATTAGTTCAAATAAAAATATTATCACTATTAAATATTTCACATATTTCATATAAAAGAACCATATCAACTTTTGTATTAGGTGCATAAAATTATATCATTATTATTATAAATATATATATTTTTAATTTATTTAAACATTAAATATATAAAACTTTATAAGTTCAAAATAAAGATAAAATTTTATGTAAGTAAGATTAATATATATTTATAACTATATATATGTAATAATATATATAGTAGAATGTCACTATAAAGGCACCCTTTGGGAAACAGACAAGCCTGCCTTTGTAGTGGTTTATTATTAAATAGATAGCAAAGAAAATATGCCAATAATAAGCCAACATTAATAGCAGATACATCTTTTTATTATATATATATTGTATATAAAAATTTATTATATTCTATATAAAGATAACTATGTATAAAATTTATTATATTCTATATAAAGATAACTATGTATAAAATTTATAGTTGATTAAAATGTATACATATATATAATGATATATTTAGTTATATGGGAATGGGATGGCCGAGTGGTTAAGACGCTGGTTTGTGGATGCCAAGGGTGTTGTCTTGGAGCAGGTTCGAGCCTGCCTTTGGACTCTCCTGTTCCTGGCTAGCAGCTGTGTTAGTCGATAGTTAGCAACCCTTAACAGGTTTGTTTGGTATGGAAAAAATGTAAGTGACTGTGGCTCTATTGTAAGAGTCATTGGTGAAGTAGACGTGCTTCATAAACTATTCACTGCTCCAGAATCAGGGCCCTTGATCCATCTTTGAGTGTTTATTAAACAGAGTTTGACGTTAAATATACTTTATTTATTTTTATTATTTATGTACATATAGCTTAAATAATATAAAAAGTATTAATAAATAACTATAATTCAATCAAATTAAAATGTAATAAAAATTTGATATATAAAAATGTAATAAAAATGTATAATACTAATCTATTATATAAAATAAACTAGGTAAATACATATAAATAATAAATATATTTAAATAAAATATACAAAATTTAATTGTTTATAAAATAATATAAAATTATGAAGTAATCAAACATTAATAAAAATAATTTTTATAATTATTATTAAAATATTTTTATATAATAAAATAAGGTTGAATAAGTTAAAATTAATAATGAATTCATTCTTAATTTGATATTATAAATTCAAATATATTTAAAATGTTTTTTATATGTAATCATTTAATATACATATATATATAAAGTTTAAATCTAATATGCTAGTAAATGCTTAAAATAATTTCTGACTTTAATGCATAATACATATATATATATATATAAAAATCTATTCATATTTATTCTTAACAACCATGTCCATAATTGTTAAAATTTGTTATATTAATTTAGATAAAATTTGTTATGTTAATTTAGATAAAAGTAGGTGTTTCTGTAGTGGTGTTGTACCCAGGCATACACAACCTACACATTTATGTATATTAAATATTTTCATAGCACTTATACTTAAACTTTTAAGAAATGTCCTTATTCAAAATTTAAAAACCATAACAAGATTTTATGCTACTCAGTGTAGATCCATACATGTCATAAAAAATATGCCTATCCAAAAGATTGCATATGTATTTTTAAAGTTTGACTACTTGCTTAGGGACCCCAAAGCTAAAGGCAAGCAAGGTTATTATATTAATATAATGAAGTGGTTAGCAATCCGACAACTGGAAAAAATAAAAACCTGATAAATATAATAATCTTTTTTTTTATATAATGTGGATAAAACAATGATAAATATAATAATAAAAAATTATTTTACAAATATTATGTGAATGAATCAATGTCAATGATAAATATAATAATAATATTTGTCACATATCACATATAAATCATGTAAATTTTTTTAAATTAATTTTTTTATTAATAATAAAAATATATATTCTAAAATATTCAAAGACAAAGTATATTCTATTTATATACATTTATATATGTAAGAATAATTTAAAAAATCAGTTGTATTATATATATACTAATTTTAAATGTTGCAGGTCTTTTAACATTAAAGTTATTAATCTGCTTGACAGATTGCTAACACCTAATATAATTAACTTTCTTTAATCTTGCCTATGTCTATGAGTGTAATTACTAATAGACCATTGGCCATGTTAACTGCTTTAATAGATTTGTTACATATTTTTGGTCTAAATACTTACAATAATGTTGGCTTTATCTGTAGTTCCAGCACTTATCTCATATGATCCTGTAACCAGAACATCTTTGTGTATTTCTTCTTTAATACATTTCTTTGTTCCGACAGTTAATCCAAACCGTAAACAGTGACATGTATAACACATAATTTCTAAAGTAACAAAAAATATAAAATAACGTGTTAATGATGGTAGAACCATTGTTTATTTAATAGATGCTAAGAAAATAACAATTATATATGTGGTATTATAAGATATCGACGTCACTGTTCGTTGAACTGAGCGCTCTTTACAAAATAAATTTAAACAAAAGTAAAGGTTGCTATGACGTTGCAAAATTAAATTTATCTCCGTCATAGACTTATATATTACTACTTATATATTATTACTTATATATTACTATAATATATATTATTATAATATATTACTATAATATTAATATATAAGTTTATGGTCTCCGTACTCAAAACATGGTCAGAACCATAGAATATTTACTCTATGGTCAGAACTATTATTGTGATTATAATTTAGTATTTAATTTAATTGTAACTTAAAGCTACTCACAATTATAAGTTTTATATTTATGGAATATATAAGAAATTCAATAAGCAATATAACCTAGAATAAAAATTAAAATATAATCTATTGTACAATTGTATATACATAAAGTTTAATAAAAAACCGAGGGTAGCAGTATGTGGTGAAAAATGGGGGAAAGTTGGCGGTATGACCCGTATCGTGATGGGACCACCACGTACATTGTCATGAGAAACAAATGCTTACCTAATTCGCCAACTTATCCCATGCAGATGCCAAACTGCAGAATAAACTGTCGTCGACGTCATATGACAGACTGCCCAGATAATATATATATATATATTGCACTGCTAGTCAAACTCTATAAATTTATTTAAGTCCTTTTTTAAAATTACTCTTATTTAATATACCGAAAGAGAAGTATCAATACCAATATTTAGTGAAAATTAATATATAATGTTAATTAACAGAATAATGTATCGCACAGTTTTAAATAATAATATAGTTGAAGTTCAGTAAACGATATAGTGGTCAAATTAAAATAAATACAAAACGGTGTTTCTAGGTAAAATATTATCGCTTAAATATGTTGTATAATTTAATTATGTTCTGTAATGATAAAAGGAGAAACATTTTAAACTTTTAGTTTAAGAATTTCGGTTAACTATAATCATACAAATTCAGATTTATTCATTATATTATATAGTTAGATTTATAAACTATGTATGAATATAATATCTATATTGGAATACTTAAACAATTTTATATTTAACGCACATAATTTTTTTTAAAATGCTCAATTTTAAATAAATCTGATCGTTATAATCATACAGTGATGATATTTTGTCAATATCGCCTGCAGACAAAATTGAAAGTGGACAATTCTTGAATGCGTTTCTTAATAAATTAAATGATTTGTCTTTTAAGTGAAATTAAATCTTTGTTGTTAAGCCGCGATTTTAGCAATAAGTCCGATTTAATATCAAATTTAACACCAAAAATAACCTCGCAGAAAAGTGTTAATAGGAGTTAAGCTAGAAAAAATTATTAAGTCAGATTTTAAATGTTGTTATTAAACCAGAATTGATAACACTTTTTATAGATTCGGCGGTTTTATATTATTTTTTGTATCTCTAACAACTAATTCTTATAAGTTAAATGTTTTATGAGGTTATGTTAGTTTTGTGTTTTCATTAATTTGCAAAGAGGATGTTTTGCTTATATTTCAAAAATAAAACATACTTTTATTAACATTTAGATAAATTCATAATAGTATTAATTCAATAAAAACCGAAGCTGCAGGTTTTTTCAATATACAGCTGTGGCAAAAAGTCTGTTGACTTCTTTAAAAAACAACATTTTTATCAAATTTTTAGCTAAACAATTTATACGAAGCATTTTTGTAACTTTTTTGTGCACAAAAACCATATGCATGTTGCATGCAAATATTTTAATGATTTGAAAAATTGTGGTACGTTACGGGAAGGTTGTTTATCTATACACTTGCCTACATCT
>JAUZND010011466.1:0-28819 GCA_034780555.1 Coelogynopora nodosa | reverse complement strand
TTTACAACCCCCCCCCCCCCCCCTCTGTATCTGCCAATGCTGAGTAGACCCACTCACAATTGATTGAAAATATGCAGCTGGTACTGCTGAGATCTGCCACTGTGATTTAGACATTAAGTCAAATATATTTGACTACTCACTAGTGGTAAGGGGGCTCATTATTGTGTAATTCTAACTTATTGATTGTTGTTCAAAGGCATATAATGGATTTTAGGCATTTTACTATATTTTGCTGTATAGAAGCTTGTCATTTATTCTATATGTAAATGTATTCTAAATATAATTTTCTTAATAATTATATTCGAAATAAAACCAATCATACCATGAAAGCATATTATATTTGGATTTATAAATTAGTAAGCATGTATATTTGTACAAACAATAGTAGTAAGATACAATAGCATCCAATAATAGTTACTAAAACAATATCTTAATAGTCAGTGTGACCTCTCGCCGCTGTGACAGCAGCTAAACAACTAGCATAAGATAGCAGAACAAACATTTGTGTGTTATGTTCCATTTCAAGTAGTGCTTCATCTAGGACACTATGAAGAGTGGCAATGCTATGGTAGCTTGGCTCTGCATTCTTCTCTCAACATGATCCTTCATTATTGACCCAACATTTTCGCATGCAATGAGATATTGTTCATGAAGGTGTTTTCTGAGCAAAAGACTGGATTATAAAAGCATTAATATTGCTTACTATTGGTTACAGGTTACTATTACATAAGTATACAATGCCACTTAAAATTCTTTTTTCCTAATTGAATGCTTATTATTGTATAAAATTACTAAAAGTTACACTTAATCTATATGATACATGAATAATATTTCTAATTTCTTTTTTAAATTTCTTTTTAAAGATGTAAATATTTAATTTATAACAGTGAGCTATTGGATCCATTTAACATCCACAATTCCTTAACAAATACTACAAATATTATTTTAAAATTGCAGTTTTTATTATTTTTTCAGCTATATGTTTCTCCAGTCATTCAGAAGTACCTGCATATTAAGATTTTTTCATCGTGGAATGGTATGTTTGATTATTTATTTTAATTTAATTCCTTCATTCTAATTTAATCAAATAATGAATCCAGTCCTTTTAACTTGTCAAAGAGGACTGAATCTAAACAGGTGGTTAAGTGTACATAATTAAAATTCTATAAATTATTGTTTTATAGAGTATAACTATGTACAGTCAAGTATGCAACATTTTAACACATAACTCAACTTTTAATATCTATCAATAAATTAGTTGATCTTATTTAAATTCCTATGTTTCCTAATATTGATTTTTCATGTTTAAGTCAAACAAAAACATGGCTAGTTCAAACCTTTTCAATTTCTATTTAGTTTATATTATTGTTAATTTAAGACTGGTATTAAGCTTATTACTGTTTATAATAAAGCTGTCAGCACACTCTACTATTATCATAATAGTCTAGACATACCGACATAGTTTTTTTCAACTATGTAGACATAATTCAGTCAATATTACATAGGTATATCTCTCATTATACATAAAAAAGGTTGATACATACATAAAAAGGTTCTTATAAACATGTATATTTATTTATTGTTTAACGTAAATAAATAAACTTTTCAACATACAAATGTGTATTATCACATATGATGTAGTGCTTACTATTATCGTTCTTACATGTCAAATTATTTAGCAGTCAATTAGAATAGACACATTATTCTACTAAATAAAACCTGCTTTTTAATTGTCTTGTACAAATCAATGTAGGCCTATTTCTAACAATGCATGTCCTCCCAGAAATCAGATTTTCTGTAAATGAAGACATACTCGTCAAAAAACTTTAAAGATTTATCTCAGACATCACAATTACTTGTTTTTTACACAAAACATGAAAATATCTAAATAAATGAAAAAGAGAAGCCAAAAAACAGTTTTGCGATTTTCAAGTTATATGAATGATGATGTTGGAAGTTCAGGCAAAAGCTCAAGATGATTTATTTGTGAATATAACTATTACCATTTAAGTGAATATAGTTAGACTTAAAACATTCAGTTTTACTAAATATCCTATATAAATAGCTTTTTAATTAAGTAAATATTAATTTACTTTCCAATTTTTATTACATTCATATCCACTAATTATTTATTTTATCAATTGCAACACATAATTTCATATATTTTTATGCACAAAATGTAATAATTTCAAGCTATAGTCTGGGATTTAGTAAATTTACGGAGAAAATGATAAACAATGTAAAATGAAATTGTAAAATATTTTTTATGCTGGAATCTAAAATTTTATTTTAATATTTATATTTACATAGTCATTTACAGTATGCATAAGTAGTGTTTTTGCATATTTTTTGTTATTTCTATAAATATTTAACGGAAAAGGATTTAATATATAAATTATTTTTATAATTTAAACAATTATTTATATTTAAAAATGTAAATATATATTTTTTATGTTGGTATGTTTAATTTCTTATGCTTGCAGGCCACAACTGTAGGACCAGTTGAAGAAAATATTCGTCAACAGCTTAGTAACAAATTTAACGTAAGTTATTTATTAATCATTGTCCCAAATGTCAACTTTTTTTCCATATTCAACAATTTGTTTTTTACAGCCCGTTCATCTCGATGTTATCAATGAAAGTTATATGCACAATGTCCCAAAAGGTAGCCAAAATAAATGTTTTAGTTTTCTGTTTAATTTCTTAATTTCATGAAAAAAAAATTATTTTATCTTTATAACTAATTTGAGAATCGTGTAACTTAATCGTTTGTGACTAAAATCCGAAGGAAAAACAATTTTTCAAGGTCGACAATAAAACAAGTAACTAAGATAAACAAACATGGGAAATTTAGATATCGTAAATAAGAATGTACTTTTAATGTTAAAATTTCATTTTATTATGTGTGGGTTGATTTATTTTTTAAAATTTTACTGCGATATCTTGTTTAATATTATATAAGTAATATCCACTGTTTATAAAATACTAAATAAACACGATAATACTAGAAAATTTAAATAATTATTTAAAAAATTGTTCAAAAGTAGGCCTAAACTAGCCAAAAAATATGTATATACTAAAATACAATTGCTATGTTTTAAACGATATGTATCAATATTAGCATAAGTGACAATCATTATATAATTTTACCTAATATTAATTTCTGAATTAAAACATACTTTAATTTCACATTACAACTAGTTTGCATTTGCATTTATTTCGATTATTTTTTATGATTGTACCTATCATATAAACTCAAACATTGATTAGTGGTCCTGCAAAAATTTTAAACCAAAAAGAGTGGCATAGTCCTTTGTGTATTTATAATATTATTTTGCGTCATGTATTTATATGTTTTAATACAACTTTAATTTCTTGTTTTTTTCGCTTAGGCTCGGAATCACATTTTAAAGTTATCGTAGTATCCAATCAATTCGAAGGATTACCACTAATTAAGGTAAATTTGTTTTTTATTCCGATTTTGTATAAATTTTTTGTCGTTGTTTTTAATAGAAAATTATTTTTTATGTTTAGCGGCATCGTCTGGTGAATGAAGTATTGAAAACTGAACTTGCTACTACTGTTCATGCACTTTCCATTACGGTAAGTGTTTTAAAATAAGTGCATTATTGTTGTTCTACTTATTTGTCTGACGATATTATGTCTTATGTTAAATCGTTAGTGGACTTTATTGAAGAGACTAACTACCACTAGGAATATTTCTATGTTATTTGAAATTCAAAAAACATATGAATAAAACTTTAACAAAGAAAACAACATTTTCATACGAATCTTATGGTCCCCTTCGTGTAAATGGCGTTATATACTTATATGATCGGTCAGTGGTGGAATGCTTATTCTCTAGACTATAGCCATGGGTCCAGCCAGCCACCATGCTGTATTTCATTATTCACCCGATTCGCCTCCTCCGTCTCATCCTCTGTTACTAGATATATCCATTAAGTCGGATGCGATAATCCCCATGTTGGGCTGTACTGAAATATAAAGGTTTAAATATATTGTAATAGTTTTGAATATACTTCACTCTTGTTGCTGTGGCTTTAAAGCCGAGAAATTTTGTGATATTCAGTGCGATTATATTGCTTGACTAATTATATATGTGTATAGTTTTCTAACTAAAACATGTTAAAATGTTTTTATTGTAATACGCTAATTTTTTTAGAAAGATAGGCGGCATTCATTGAGAATAATTGTCAAAATTATGCAGTAGTGTAGCATTTATTTTCTATCTAGTTATATAAATACTATCATGATATGTGCAACGCTTTTGCTTCAACCAGATTCATGGAGATACAATAAGAGGTAGAACTTGTATTGCTTGAACATTTTAATCAAGTTTGGGCTAGTTACATTTTTTTTGCTCTATGACAACAAAACAATCAAACTGATTATTGTAATGACTTACATTTAAATGCTCTGGTTCTCAACGGGGTTGGAGGGACCACACCGTCCTATACTTTTTCTATGAAATTTTCATAGCAATTGAAATAAGTATACAATATTTACTTAATGCACAATATTTTAGCAAACAGTTTCTACCACACAACCAAATTTGTAATGTTCTTAATTTGTTATACAATGAGCGATTGACTTAGTTGTTTAACGATGATATATACATTTTTTGATTATTTTCGTGAAATGTTATCGTATTGCGATAATCCCAGGATTGGATCTGCATTATATAATTTCGTGATTTATATCAAATTTTAAACTATGGATCATAACTACATCCCTTATGAAATGTTTACATGAATCTTTTAAACACATATATTTATTATCCAAGCAATTTAATGAATTTATTGGAATCTACTGCTTCATATTTCGAACTGATCTCAAATCAGGATAAAAAAAAAAGTTTTGTATTGATTCACAATTTACATAAAATATAGCTATTATAATAGGCTTGTTAAATATATAGATTTATATTGATCATGTATTCCAAACCGATAGTTTCTTTTGTTAATTGATTCAAAAATATTTCCGTTAAATTTTAAACTTTGGATTAGATATTATCAACAATTTTTGATACCTTGTATGACATGTGATTATTAATCATTTAAAATATATTCAAATTAAATTCATATTAAATTCTAGTTGGAACTATAGTAGTTATAACAGGTACTCTAAAGTCAGCAGACTTTTTCGACTTATTTCGACTCAGACTCATTTCGACTTTATAAATGTTATATTTTAAAAAATTAACCACGTCTAGAAAAGTAAAAACTTAAACAATTTGGTGGTACTTTAAAAAGTTAATTGTTAATTTAAACGTTAATCTTTATCAATAATATAATTTAGTTATTTATCTTTTATTATTCTTCAACTGTTCTTCCTCTTTGTTTAGGCTAAATCTCCATCGCAGTGGGAACAAAATCCGACTATTCCTACTTCTCCACCGTGTCGTGGAGGCGCCGGATTGTGACAATATTATTAAATTTTGATTACAATATTAAATTGTTTCGTGTATTTGTAAATCATGCCATTTTATATATAATACATTGTATTTTAATATGTTTTTATTGATTCTTAAAGCGTAATGCCAAAGGGACCTGAGAATCTTGTATATTTTCGAGGACTTCGCGAATTTAAAAAATATTAAAAAGTATTTTTTAAATTCGCGAAGTCCTCGTATATTTTATTAATTATAAAGCATTTACTCGCAATAATTAAGCAACAGATATACAGGTAATTCTATTTTTTCAAGTGTTAACCATGCAAGATATAAGCTATGCTGTGGATAGAGGTTTTACTCAGCAAGCATGAATGCGGTTTGTTCGTATAAAATAAATAACATGCTCCTTAAAAAACTACTTTTATTCGAAAAAGTAGACTTAGTCAGTGTAACCATTGCAGAAATACTTAAAAGGCTTATTTCAAAGAGTACATTATTCTTTTGAATATATCTAGCGCTTATAATTATATATTGTGATATACGCATTGAACCAATTAACTAATTTTCCTGTTAATAACAAGTTTATATTTCATCATGTGACGTACTAAAAAGTTTACGTGGTAAAAGTATAGACATAGGAAAATGAAAGTGTCAGAATAATACTCAAGGAAAACGAAAAATTTCTATATTTTATCAACACTAAATTATTGTACATTTCTTGTTATAAGTTACATATATATATATATATATATGCTACACAACACTGCTATACTGTTGATGATATAGCGATATAACATTTGGTAGGCTACTCACATGCGGGCGTCGGAAAATTATTTTGCATTTACAGGTCAAGTGCCTATCCATTGGTTAATTCGGCATCTTTTCCCTACACTAACACAATTGTACAAAAATCAAAATATAGGTACTAATTCAAAACATAAAACCTTATTCATGCATCTTTGGGATGTTAAAAATCAAAGATTATAAATAATTAATGGCTAACTTCTATAATTTAAATGTCGCAAATTACGTAAAAACAAAATGTTTGTAAGTTATGTGTTTAAGTTGAGTTAAAGTTATATTTTCTGTTTATATAGTTGTAAAAGACTTCACCGCCTACATATATTTAAGTTATTATTATAGCCGAATTGTATAAGACATTGCTTAGAAAATATATTTGCGTCTATAAAAGACATCTAAAAGGACGGTTTCTAGGTAATCAAAAGATAATATACCTACAGAACATTTAATAATAACATATAATGACATATAAAAATTGACATTTTTTATTACGTTAAAAATTGTTAATTTAGGTACAGAAATCTGTTTGAAAAATATAGGGTGCTAAAATAAACCTTAGTTTCCAGACAAAAATATTGATTGGGCATATGCTGGCCTAAGAATATAGAATGTATCCAATTTTATGATATATATTCTTTGTACTGGGACCCCCGATTTCGATACATAGCCTATATACTAATGAACGTGTTAACTGGTAAATATATATACGGTATATGTGCTTTAAAAGCATAAAACCTAGTAATAGTTTTATTGTGTTATTTAAAAATATATATATTCATATGTGTGTACGTGTTATACAATATATATATCATTAATATTTTTTATACATTTTATTTGTGTTGTAACATATGTTTTGCATGCGTAACTCTAAAAACTATGTTTAGTATATTTTGTTCAAAAGAATGTGGTTTAATGTTGTAACAGACTCTGTCTTAATTAATATATTTATATTAATTTACTGCAATATAATGAAACTCACAGGCGGTGTTTATTATTACAACTAAATCAATAGTCGACTTGAATCAATAAAAAATTTAATAATTAATTATTTTATATAACCAATTAACTAGCAATCTAAATTAAAATGTGATAAGGCTTCCATTATCTTTAAATAGAATAATTATAACTTTTCATTAAAACGAGAAATCCACAGTAAATTTTTAAAGAACTTTTAATATTTCATTTTTTATTTATTTAATGAACTTGAAAATATAGCGGTTTACATAATATTTCCCAAAATTTTCAGTATACTGTCATGTTTTGTTGTACTAAAATATTTTGCATGGTGTGTCTTAATTAATATAAATTAGTATTTATATATTTATTGAATAATCTACCATAGAGTCTGTGTAAAAACATCAATGGAGTTATATGAATCGAGCTTACAAGAATTATTTGAAAGATTAGATTCAAATAACAAGGGATATGTTACAGTTGAAGATTTTGCCGAAGCTATTGCACAATTATCTGTAGATAATTCGAGTCTTACACCAATGATAACAACTCAGGTAATATAGTTCTATTCTTTTTCAAATTAATTTTTATATACATAAATTCTATATATTCAATATTTATATGCACATATTATGAATATGATTCATGAATCATGATAAATAAATGTACTATCAATAACCAACCTTAATATTATTCTTAATAATAAATTTTAATGGTGACAATATGTGAAAAATAAAATATCTATTCATTCAAGTATAAATGTTAATATTTTAATCATTGTGAATATATTTTAATTTAAATATAAGACAAGTATAAATATATTAATCATTAAAATAATCATAAAGTCAAAGATTAAATGACAATTATATATAAAATATATAAAAAATATATTAATTACAATTTTTATAAACATTTATTATTATTTAAAAAATTCATTTTTTAAAATTATTTTAGTTCTTTTAATTATACAATAAAGTATTTTTACTAAAGCAATATTTCATTATAATTATTTATTTAAAATAATTATTAAATATAATTATTATTTACTTGTATATTTCTAGATTAAATAAAATTAATTATAATGTAAAATACTAAAAAGTAAAATAACTTTATAAATATAGTCATATATTTTTTTATAATAATAATACAACATATTGTTATATACATATAAATTTTATATAATATACCAATAATATAATCATTTTTATAATGTAAATATAAAATATATATTCTAAAGGGAAATTATAGAATCTAACCCTTCTTTGAAGTATTTATTTTTTCTTCATATGTTTTTATTACCCTTTAAATTTTAATAATATACTATAATAAAATATATACTACATTATTTTAAAAATTAAATGCATTAATTAAAATAAGTATTAATATTTATGTCTTAAAAAATTATGTATTAAAATAATTATTATTAATATATGGAGTATTAAATAATAAGTCTATAACATATCAGTATTTTTTATTAAATTATAGGCATTAAGAAAAATACCTTCCAGACCATTCTAAGATTTTTATATTTATTTTAATTTTTTATATCAAATTTTTTAAATAAGCTAACTTTAAAATTTTAAAATAAATAGTATTCTAACTTCTAATGTTCAATTTTGAATTAGGTAAATTATGTCAACCATTCAGAAAATTATATATATTCAAATTAGTCTTTAAGTGATCATATTAAGGCAATGAAACCAAATCAACTTTTGTAGAATTTAAAACCATATGCATGACTATTTCATTGTTTACAAAAATTTATTGTTTTTAAACTGGCATATTATTATCTAAAACTACTTGACATCCTAGATAATAATAAAATTTAAAACCTAATTAACTTCTTTGTCTTCAAAAGTCAATTTGAATAACTAGAGTATTGTAAAATTTAACTATTTTTAAAATCAGGGATAACATTATCCAGAACTTAAAAACTTTAAGGAAATAGTTTTTAAGTATCTGTTTTAATATAAAAATATATTTATAATTTATATCAACTTCTATAACAATTTTATTTATGTTTATAATTTAAAATAGTTTTAATCATAAAATTAATCTCTCTGATATTTACATAATATAGATGTATATTACTTATACAAATGTTATATTTTCACCAATTTGAATCAATTTTAGTATTTAAAATTACTAAACAACCGAAATTTGAGTATTAGTTATATCAATGGGATTTGTTTTAAAAATAATATGATCTAATAAAAAATTGGAATATATTAAAATTCCTATTATGTATGTTATTAATAATAAATATAATAATATTTAAACAAGTAAATATGAAACTTACACATAATTAATATATTATTATATATTATAACATAGATGTGGTGAAATATATATTTTTTAAATAAATAAACTGGAATATAATTCAATGATCAAGCTGCATTTAAAAAAATTATTTGTCATTTTTATTTAAGAAATAAAACAAAAACAAAAAACGTTATATTTTGATAACCTAATAGATATTTAATTAAAAATTAGTTCAAGACTCATGTGAATTGTTTTTATAACTTTAAAATAAGACAGTCACACTATACTTGTCCTTAGTCTACAGAGGATTAAGTAATGTTTTGTTAATATGTGTAAAATTTAATACATATTAATATATTATTTAAAATGTACTGATAACATTTAAATAACTATTTGTTTTTTGATTGCTTATATTATTTCCATTAATTTCAAATAATTTTAAATAAATTATTTCTCTATAATTTAAAAATAATAATTTGTATATTATTAAAAGCCATTATTAAATATTTAATTAATTTTAATAGTAACAGTGTGTGTCATTAGTCATGTAAATTACATCAATATAATTAAGTAAATACATAAAACTTATTAATTTTATATCATGAAACTTAATTGTTTTAGTATTTTACTGTAAACTCTAATAATTATACACACAATTTGGTTTTATTTACCTGAAATGTGTTTATTTTAATAATAAATTAATACTTTAAATAAAACAATTAGCAATTAAATATTATAATTGGAACACATATTTTTAGCATAAATATATATTTTAATATATGAAAATTTTAGACCCCTCTCTTCAAACAAATTTTTAATAAATTTTATAAATCATTTTAAATGTTTAAAATTGAATATTATTAGAACATTATACATGTTTATAATGATTTTTTATACTTTTTTTAATTTATGATATGTTATGATTTAAAATTGTATTATTTTTATAATAAATTTTGTTTAAAATGTAATATTTCAAATCTACTTGGACTATTATTAATAATAAGATTCATTAATTAAAATATATTAATTTACAATTAATACATTGTTGCATATAAAACAGAATTGAAGTATCTGTAAATTGCCATACAACTTTTATTGTTAAAATTGGGATATATTTATTAAAATGTACTTTTTTTATATTTAAGTCTAGCCACTATACAGTAAATATTAATTAAATAAGTCACTTAATATTTTTTTTTAGTATATTAAAATCAGTTAGAATTGTATACACATAATCACATATCCCTCTTTACATTTAGACAATAGAAGCACTCAAGAAAATACTCAATCCCCAGAATGACAATATAAATTTTTCTGAATTTCAAAATTGTTTTATTCAAGTAATGAAAATACATCGTAAGTAACACATGATGCTTGTATATAAACTTTTAGAAGCTTGGCGTAATTCTGCGATTTTTTTTTATTATGTATTATTTACTAATATTTTAATGGCATTTTATATTTGATGTTATTTTAGTTTAAATAATTATGTTGGTAATTTGTTAATGTTGCTTTTATTTCGATCAATCTTATAATTAAATAATGTATCCCTAATTATATTATACTCAGTGATCTAATCGTTACTGTCAGATTGTACTTTAAAATATATTTGTTAATCTTTTAGGTATATTTATTTTAACTTTTTATATCCTAATAATAAGACATTGCTAATTTAAACATATTTGCAAGAAAAATACCGCTATTTTTGTTCAATATATTTTTAACTGTATAACTTTCTCTTTATTTCTTCTGTCATGTTTAACTATGTTCTAATAATATATTGATATACATTAATTTGTTTTTAACTTCGTCACTTTGTGACAAATATAGTATACATACTGGTTGAGTTCTAATTACATTATCTTAATAAATAATTAAAATAATATATATACTAATATATCACAAACTATTTATACACAACTTACTTCGAATATCTATACATAAAGGACATTGCTATATTGGTTACTTTTTAATACATTTATATATTTATTATTTAAAATATTTTCTTTACTTATCTGGTGACGCTTATATCCGCTATTTGTTACTTATTATTTAGACAATGATTCTGAGCCGACTACTGATGTAAGTTTTATATATTTTAATATTTCGGATGATGTATCGTGTGTTTTTAGTTATAATAATTACAGTTTGTTATTTATCTTTCTAAAGCTGGACACCGTTTCAGAACATAATGAGGGAGACACAAGTGATGGTAGATATCTTCATGGCAAAAAACGGTAAGTTCATTTCTAACCTATTTGGTAAATGTGCAGTTTACTACTGCATGTATATATTTATTACAGAATACATTAGCTACATTAATATATATTTTAACACTTAAATTTTGAAAAAATAATTAAGACTCAAGTTTTTTTTTCATTGTCATTAATTCATTTAGTTTACTCATTACGTTTAGACTAGTTATCCATCATATATATATATAATATTGTATTTGTCTGATTGTAGAACATATTGGATTTGGAACAATATAAATATTGATACTTTTTTTCTTGAAGCACTTAATATAAAATGTTACACAAATACTCTTAATTTAAGAGTGAATCTTGTTATACAAAATTACAATTTCTAAAAATTAAAATTCAACTTCTACTACTAATGGTAACAAACGCGGCAAGCTTGTATTATTTTTATTCACTAAACGATTTCAACAATAGTACATATTTCGTTTATTGCAAATAAATACTTAGGCCTACTATATATTTTTAATACCTATTTTATAATTTTATAAAAAACATTATAATCCGTCCGTAAAGTTTTTATCATTTGATGTAATAATTTTTGCATAAACAGACCAATGGTAATCAAGAGTAACCAATGGTAACCAATAATAGTACATTAAAGGAAGTAAGTGAGTATACCCATGCAATCTCATCTATTAAATAACACTGCGATATATTTTAATAAATTTGTTGTTTTTGCATTACTTATTTTAAAATTTTAAAATTATTTTGTGTTATATAATTTGTTAAATATATATATATATATTATTGAAATTGTGTAACTTATATTTAACTTATTATGCAAATATAATTTATTTTTTATAATGTAATATTTTAGAAAATTACATTTTAAATATGTGAAAAAATGCATGCAACGCTGAATGATGAAGTTTTTTAAGTGTAGTCAACATTATTTCCCATGAAGATAGGGTTAGTTTATCATATAACTTTTCACGAATATTGAATGTTTTCATCAATTCATATTATTAACTATAAACTTTGTGCAAATGGAGACCGGAATTTTTTCTCATGGAATATTATTTACATGAAAAAATATATATTTATTGTTTTCAATAAATGTGTACATTCATAGATGTACACAAATGTTCACAAATGTTCAGTCCTGCATATTCTATTGCTTAATTCAATTGTAACTGTTTTATCTATTGTATGGTAAATAATGGTTCAAATAAAATGCTCAATCGTTCTACTTTAGACATGATTAATATTCCGTTGTATGGGCTAAAAAATCCAAACCGTGGTCAAATGAATGAGTTAAGGCACTCATGCATAAGATACGGAAATGAGATAAGAAAGTCATGCATAAGTTACGGACATGAGATAAAACATACAAATATGTATTCGAACATTACAAGACGATTTGACTGATCAAATTGATCATTTCTCATAATCCATTACTTCAAATTATTATGATTTAAATATGCATATACACAATTTTTATAGACATCTGTGATATAAAAATCGAAGGTCTAGATCATATAAATATTGTACATACCTTTTTTAATAACGTTGAACCTTCTGTCAATTCAGGAAGACATATTCTAGACTGAATGAGATTTTCTTACGTGACAATTTCTAAAGAAATGTATTGAAATGTTTAAAAAATTGGATACGTTGTAACTATTGTCATTACTAAGTTTGTAATACAATATCTTTAAATTTGGGTTAAACTGTCACATTTATGTCAATTTCATGACTTGCAGACCTTTAGGAGATAGTCTTCGCATGACTGCGACTAGGCAATGATATATATAAACACCAAATTAACTTCTGCGATTTCAAAAACAGCTGCCGCCTTTTGAAATCAGGGTAACATCATCTAGAATTTCCAAATCTTCATGAGCTAGCCTTTAGATAACTGCTAAAAAGCGATAATACATTTGAAAATCAAATAAACTTTTATGATAATTTAATTATATAATTTAATTTACATATAATACTATAATATAAGTAAAGGCAATTTAAAATAGTATAATCAAAAAGTAAATTTTTATAGTTATAGTATTGTATACACAGTACTCAAATTATTTACTTAAAATGTTTCTAAACTCGCAAAAATTAGAATTAATTATACTTCTAAAATATCTTTGTTAAATCTAATGATAAGAAATCGTAGTATTTATAATGTTTAATCGAACAGGTAAAAATTTGCATACAATAAATAAAATTCATGTAATTTTCGATAACAAATTTAAAATTTGCAATAATAAAATAAATATGAGTTCTTAATTTCAAATTAACTTTTATGATGATGACATAGAAAGCAATCGATAAAATTTTTGCTTCATAAAATCACAAACAATACTTTTTGAGATATTCAATTACTACAAGTATAAACTTGCTTAAAATATATTACTGTAAAAAAATCTTTTTTGTTATTATTATTATAAAATCTTTATTAATTAATATCTGTGAAAAATAGATATTATATTAAAACATTAACAGCTATTTCAATAGTAATCATATTTATTAGCATTGATCATAAAGGCAGTTCTATGATGTTTGTTTTTATATCGGTGTTCTTCAGAGATGAGTCTGAAGATTTATTCGAAGCTGTTGGTGACGACACAGATGATGACTTTGATTTCAGTGAATGCACTTCATCTGGAATCTTCTCGCTTGAATCGCCAACGTATGTGTAAGAACGCTACATCCTTTCAATCTGTTAAATGATTATTTTTCAACTTTATATTGATTTCAATATGGTTTTGATACATACTAATAATACTACATAATAAAAAACATAGTCGATTATTATGTTACAAAATGAAATAAGCATAAAATAGCATTTGTATTCCAATTAAAATATGTTTTTCATATCGATCATTCTTATTATTTCAAAAATTTAATGTACAACAAATTATATTATTCGTGATAATGATAAAAAATATATGGAGCATATGCTTTTAAAGAATTACATATTGTTAAATATATACACCAAAAAATATGTCATTATATTTTATACGCAACATAATTTTATAAATTAGATAATCATGGTTTATGAAATATAACAGTTTGTGCAATGTTGAAAATCCTGTATGAGATAACCATATATCTTAACAAGTATATAGCAACTATATATAAGTTGACTATTTAGGTGGTAACTTTCTATTATAATAACAGGAATAAATATCAAAATAAGAACATTATATTCATTTTTAGTTTAATTTTCACCAATTATTTTATTTCAAATATTTGACTGTGAATTATTTTCTAATACAATGTTCAGTAATAAATTTCTTTTAGCATCTACGTTCAAGAGTTTCTTTTTATTTTCCTCGTCAACAAAGATTATTTATGTTTTTGTTTATATAAAACAACTATATGACGCTTCTAAATATTTTTATAAATTGTATTATATCCTTTAAAACGTAAAGGAATAAGGGGAGTGAAGCAATTTTTTTATACTGATAATATATTAAATTTAATAGACTGCACCTTATTTATTTAGTTTTTATACATTAACATTTGTGTGTAGGTAGTTTAATGTTATATTTAAATTAACAATTATTGATCGAAATTGGTTTATTTTTTTATGTAGAAAGTATATTTTTGGGATAAATGCAACTATTTATTAATACAATAAAATAGCTGTGATATGTTAAAAAACGAATATGTAGTATATTTATATAATTCTGAGATGAATATATTATTTTTATACCAGCTTTCAGCCGATGATCGAAGGTTAATAAATGTTTAATGACAGCAAAATATAGTTGATAATATCAATTCATGCATTATATAATACTAATTGTGCAATGTACAATATTATTATATGTACAACTTCCATATTATTTAATCTATCTATAAAGTTAAAATAATTAAATTGATAACATTAAAAGTTTTAACATTTGCGTGGTTTTTAGGCGTCACCGGTAGGTAATGTGATGAATACATCGCCAAAATGCAGTCAGTCCTTCTTTAGCAGACTTACATGACAATTTACAACAAAGAAAGATTTATAAAAGTATAATATAATTACTGTATCATTAAGGTTGTATTTAGATATTCTCATTATATTGAATAAGTCCTATTAAATTTCACGTTTTGAACTTAATTAAATTAGTTTTTCAGAAGTCGCTTATTATATGTGTGATATTTCATTTAAAACATGGTGTTGGCAGTTTTATACATTATATTTCATTTGTAATATATTAGCAACATACGCCACCGAAATCATTGTCACGTTGTCTTTATTCAGAATAATTCAAAATAATCATAAAAATTATGTTGTATACTGTTCTGTTTGTTCTCAAATATAAATTAATGTTACATCGTATTCGTGCTCAATTTTAGATTATTCAGATAAGTGTAAAGTAATTTGGTAGCTAAGGAATACTTTATACCATCCATTTTTGTCTCTTTCATTAAGCAGTAAACAACTCGTTACATGTTTTACTTATTCACAGCCGACCAGTAAAGCTTACAACTCGTCCCCCGCAATTAATGCTTCAGGCTAAGAAAAGTACGATCAATCGACGAAAAAGGTGAATACTACTTCTTTTTTTTTTAATATTAATGGATCAGAAGGGGTTGCATGCCGGACATCACTGCGTTTTTTCCATCTTGAATGTAGACAATGTTTTTGTTTTTTATGCGGTTACTTTTATTCTGCGTATGCAACATAAAACAGCTACAGATATCCAATATCTGATTCCCAAACGATTATTTATTTACACTACCGTCATTTGCATATTGTTATTTACCTTTCGGCGTACAATATGTTCATAATACTTTTAACAGAACACTTTCAACTTTTAAAATAGAAATAAGAACAGTTCATGGTTGCGTTTAGTTTAAATTATTTAAAAATTACGTTTTATTGATCATGACATTTTCGTACATTTTTCAGAAAAATCTTAATTTTGTAATGTGTGCGTGATGATATTTCGTTTCATTTTATCCATGCATATTTTATAACTTCTAATGAATTCAGTGAAGAGATTCATTGATAGCTGAAACTCAAAAAAGTTCCAAGTTTATTCAGCGTATGTATTTTATTGTTTACAATGAAAATTTCGTGAACCAAATCACAACTCTTATAAGCTATCATTTTGCCGAATTGTACTTTGAGTTTCATTTCTTAGTAATTATTTACACCAATTCTTTTTACTTTTTTGAGTTTCAATTACCAGCGAGTTTTTTTATTAAATTAATTAAAACAATTTTTTTAATTATTGTAAATTTTTTTATAGTTTTCTAATAAAGTGCTAAACATTTATATTTCATTTTGTCAAACTTTTATTTAACTTTACTGGAATTAATTATTGCGTTTATGGAGAAAATGTTACATTTTTCTCAATTGCATTTTGTGTTTTGCATACAAAACCGACACGCAAGAATTAAAATAAGCCCATTTTAATAATGACTCATTTTTTAATATATTTTATTATCAATATACTTTCTGTTGTTTTTTCTACAGCTCAGCAACAATTGTATTCTTCTGGATGCATGTTTTTAATTAGTGTAGTGGTAATAAACTATAATAAATAAAATATGAACAACACTAATTATATCTAACTTGCCAATACAACAATAAATTAACAAAATTGTATATATTATGGTTGTTTTAAATTTATAAATTTTGAAAACTGTATAATTTTTCTTAAATAAAGGCAATAATTTTTTAGTATTGCACAGTTCGTAGTCATTTATAATTGTATAGTTACACACAGTACATAGTAAATAGTGTATAAGTAATAAAATGTATTACTTATTTTAACCAGTTTCTTGAAAAAAAAGATTTTTTTATACTGTGCGAGTTTTATCTTTAAGAGAATTATAATTAATGTATAAAAATGCAAATGTGTAGCCATGGCGATTCCGTTCATATGTGAAACACCCATATTAGTTTTTCTATTTTTGACCATATTTTATCATTTTTTATGAAACGAAAGAAATTTTTAGAGTCAATACTGTGATACTATTTGAAGTTTTAAAAGATCTTAACAAATAACCGATTTGACAAGGGCTGCAACCGATCGCACTGTAATTTGCGATCCTAACATGTGTACTGAAAATAGAACCCTGATGTATCGGTTTACAAGTTGGTCGATTTTGAGTGAATCATTTCTGGATATACTTTTTAAATAAAAAAAGAATTGTAATATTTTTTAAACTTTAATGTTATCCTTATTTTAATACAGTCTTTCAAACATGACTAATTTATATTTTTCATATTGCCTCCTATTTCGTTACAATGTGATGTCGGCGAAAATAAAAAGTCACAATATCAGTTTCTCAATGTAAGAATGCAAATAGCAATTTTTTATTGCATTTTTTATAACATCTGTATTTAATCTTTATTACTTATCTCTCTTTGAAATCTCTAAATGTAATCTGCATTCCCATATATAATTATTCATAAATTATTTTAAAAAAGAACGACACTTATTGGGGGAATCGGTCGAACGTATAATTGAACTAAACAAGCAGTCATCTTAGTGACATAATCATTTTTACATATATGTCAAACATCAATTTCTTAAAATTATATTTTACGCAACACTAGTGTCTGGGATTAAGCTCAGATCCGATATCGTCTCTTCCGAACCATAAAACGTTATCATCTCGTAGCCTTACAATGCTCCTATTTACCAAACCAATGTTTTTATTGTTTTCTCTACTAACCGGAAAAATGCACATTCACTCTCACAGATCATTCGTTATTGTTTTTAATTTCTATCAACTTCATAAATCTGGTGGGACGACAGTTTCATGTGAGTTCTGGTGATTGACTGTTTTCATGTCACATTGCAGAACTTTGAAATTAATATATGAACAGAAATAACTAATGACTCAATCAATAAAACACTAGTTCTTTGAACTAACTGAATGCCAACAAATTCTACCGGAAAATTAAAATGTGAAAATTTATTTATAAATTATTCATGTATCAAAAGGTTATACTTGGTAACTTATCAAACACACTATATATGTAAGTAGGTAATCAAAACAATTATATTTTAGTCATTTTGAAAAAGACAATATTTAATAAAAAAATCAGCTTTGCAACAATCATTATACAATAATATATTTTATCTCTAACTTTCATTATCAAACATCAATTTAACCTCTATTTATTTCGTATTATATTATTATATCGTATTATATTGTATTATTATATTTAATCGTATTATTAATCGTATTATAATATTTAATCGTATTATTAATCGTATTATAATATTTAATCGTATTATTAATCGTATTATAATATTTAATCTTTATTTATCGAAAGCGCACTTACTCCTAGTAGCACCGAAGGGTGTTAAATTTACCCACCTGGGTTTGATAATTTACCTCCTCAAAATCTACTAAATCATTCTGATATTTTCATAACCTCCAGAATTCGTAATACAATTTTGATTACATTTGTTTTGTAGAATATACTGGGAATATGATGACATAAAACATGACTCAAAATGATCTAATAATGGGCTTTTTTTGTTTAAAAAATGTTTTATATCTTTTATGCCAAAACTTTTATTTATCAGTTTGTTTTTAGCAGTCTTTAGTGTACTCTCTCCTAAAATAATTTTTGGTAGCTCCCAATAGCTATGTGTGCATTTAGAATGTGTTAATTTAGTTGTATAACTATACATTATTTTTTATTTTATTGTTAGAATTTTAAATGTTATCATATTTTAGACTCTGTACTAAATAACACGTAGTAACAATTCAAATTGTACGTTAAATAAATACAATAAAAAATTGGCTTTTTTATTAGTTAATTGATATCTCTATTTGTAACTATTAATGCTTAAATTAGAAAAAATATACATTTAAGTAAAATCATGTTCAAATTATGTTTTAATTTTTTTTATAATCTTATAAATATATTCTTTTACATATTAATATAAATAATATTTGTATTGAATATATAAATATTGAAGTTTAATATATTATGTGAATCACTTCATTTTTAAAAGTTTCTCATTATTTTCACAATATATTATAATGGAATATGTTGAAATATATATATATATATACATATACATACTTCATCAGATTCATTTTAAGGATATTTTAGACTACTTTTTAAACTATTGTTCGCTTTATAGTTCGATTCATAGTGTTCCTTTTACAAACTTAAACTACTATAATTAAAACGATTACTGATTTTCCAAATTAATAAAATAGAACATTTTTAATTATATAACCATAAAATGAGCATGTCTAATGATGAGATCCTCGGATACTAAGTCACTGTTGCGTGCTTATTATTATATGTTGTTAGTCGAATCGTATATTATATTGGGTAATATTATGCTTAATGTTATTTAAAATTTTAATGAAACAAATTCGATTTTTAAATTTTATTTTTTCAAATATTATCTTTTTGTTTTATCTTTGGAATATATCATTTTATATAGAATAGTTACATTTTAACTTATAACTGAATAATGTGTGTAATATCTAATTTTTAAAGAGACACAGATAGCTACGAAGCATAGCTGTTGTTATTTGAATGAATATATATATATATATGTTACTAGATTTGTACACCTTTTATATATAAATATAGTGTTTGTTATACATGTTTACGTAGTCGTTATACATTACATGAATCATAAATAAAATAACTGATTACTCTCATCAATTTCATTTTAATTAAGGTGAACATGTTAACTGAATAAATCTTCGATAAAAATCCTAAATATAACAACCTCATATTATACCAATATATAAATTACATTATTAACATTATATATAGCCTACATTCCTTATGAATCACTTATTTATTCAGGCAATATATTTATTTAAATTACCATATACAAATAAAAACCTAATAGTGAAAATTTAAATTGAACTATGTCACTATTAAAACTTTTTCAAATTGACAAGTTTTAAAACATTTTATTCAATTCGTTATCAATGGAAAAACCCTAGTTAACCACTGCGCTTCATGTAAATAGAGACCAAGGTATTTGTATTCGGTGGCCCGTACCAATTAACGACTTCTAATCGGTAAAACCGTATTTACTATTAATTTAATATTAATAATAAAAGCCATTATTTGACTAGAAACTATAGACACTAGATTTGAATTCGGGAACATATTATTCGGAATATATATGATGTATATTAATTACTGAAATTTCACAAAAACAGTGTAACTATATTATTGGATATATAATACGCATGAAGATAGATTAATGTTATGCAATTCACTTGTATAATAATCAGAATCGCGATATTATAAACACTTCAATTTGTTTAATGTTATGATTCATTTTTCGAATACAAGCAAGTCAGTTCCCAGGGTTATAGTAGTTGTAGCAGATTGTCCCAACATGAGTGTATATTCTGTATTATTTAAAAAGCACGCGCGCACATTTTTCATGTCTCGTGAGGTGCCTTATACCATTATCGTGTATATAGTGTTTCTTAGGGGTAGATTGGTGAGTTAAAGGAAGTAAACAATTTCTTTGGAATGTATATATATATATAATATGTGTATGTTCACGTGAAAGGCATTTTGAGTAAATTTTTCTTTAAAAAATACGATCGATTCGATTGGTGATATTTGCTCATGGATTGCATATATGTATATACATGTACACACGTTTGATCGAAAAGTGTTACGAAAAAGGAATGGAAATCAGTAAATTATGGAAATATTGGGCTGATCTGAATTTGACTCTGATAGAGAGAGGTGTGTGTGCACGCGCACCCCAGAACACTATAGATCACCGTGGAGGTATAAGGCTATTCATGCTAGCCTTAGTAATAATAGCAGTTGACTCAGCGGAAATGACAAATATGGGACTTTAAGTGAACTTTAAAAATAATGTAGCAGTTAATCATCGTATATTAGTATAACTCTCTAGTATACAAATTATTTTAATAACATTTAATGTATGTCCTTACAATTTTACATTAAAATAAATCCTACTACCTTCGTAGGATTGTTTATTTTATTAATGCTCAGCATATCGATTTGGTTATTCAAAGTATGCTTAAAATTGTTCTACTTAAAAATCGATTTTTAATTTTTTTATGGACCCTATATTATTTAAAACGTGGTTTGTATTTAACTGATAAATAAATATATAAATCTTATAACTATAAATCTTTATTTTTGTTTTATACTCCCTAGGGAGTATAAAATCCTTTTATTTCCCTCATATTTCTTTTTATTTCCCGCAATTATATTTGAAAATTTTAAGGGAAATAAAATTAATTTTATTTCCCTACTTTTTACAAAAAAATCAATTAATTTCAATTAACGCAATGGATATCAATAAAAGCTTTTATTTCCCTATTATACACCCAAGAATACCAGGATATGTTGTTCCCATTCTTTGTTACGGGATTATAAAACAAAAATAAAATAATTACGTACCTAGCGGGATTACTTATTATTACGATTATTATTATTATTATTATTATTGCGCGATTATTACTTATTCTAAATTTTACATCACACTCTATAAATTAATTTAATCATAATACAGTACATAGAATATACAGTTTAAATTTATCAAGCAACGTGGAGAATATGAATGTTTTATATTAAAACTTGACAGATATGCTACATGTTAGGTGACGATTGCCAATCCGAGTTTAGAATGCCTGTAAACTTATGCATATATTGAAAATTATATTATAATACTGCAGTATTATTGCTGTCACCTTTTTAATTCATATTAAATAGTTAATAATTCTTGTTTTGATAATAATATGATATTGAATAATAGAAATCCTAAAAATATAACCAACTGCTAGCCTGCTCCGAGTTGACCGTTGAACCCATATTTCCATACCCAGTACCGACGGGCTGGCCCTACCACAGTCGGCACAGGGCCATGCTCGCCACGCCCACCGGCGGCGCTCCTGCCTCGTCCTTTCCGATGACGACGACGAGAACGAGGACGGTCGGGGCGGGGAGAGGGGGGTCGACGGGGGGGTCTACACGAAGGAAACCGGAGGCCTGGATGGTGGTCTGGTGACAGCACACACGCTGGATGAGGAGATGTCGGTGCTGCTGGGACGGCAGGAGGAGCTGAGGGTGGAGGTTGACAGGCTGCGCGGCTGTCTGCAGCAGAGTGAGCTCATGTGGTCTCACGAGCGGGACAAGTCGGGCCGCTTGGTCAACCGGTGAGTGTGTGTTGGGTGGTGATCGGTCCCTTGTCTGGTCCTCCTTCCTTCTCTATACTGTGGTGCAAAAATTGTTATGGCACACGAATGGGGTTCAGTATTAAAATCTCTAGAATTGAAACGTTTTTCGCTAAAATGTTAACTATATTTAATTCCAACAATGGTTCTGATGGATTTGAGTAAAACGGTATCAATCTTTGGCTTGTTTAAATTTAAGAAAAAAACTTTAACGAGTTTGAAATTCCTCGAAATTTGATGGAAAATCATTAATGCTTTAGAATTTTTAAATGGTATTATCCAGAGATACATTCTTAGGGATTTTAGATAATTATAATCTCATTATATTAAAGATTTGCGAGAATTAGCATTGACATTGATCAAATTAAAATTCTTAAGGAGATGGTAATAAACTATCAATACTACTGAGTATGGGATACTAATATAACATTTCTTAACAAATGAAGTAAAACCAAAAAATATCATATATAATAAGAGATTACTTTAGGCAAAACTCTACAGATGACCATATTATCTAAAAAGAATAAATTTGGCAGAGATGTTCAGAGACACCATCAAACGACAAATAAAAACATTGACGATCTTGAGATTGTTTTATAGGTATCTCAGAATTAATCGTTGTAATCTTAGATATTTACGCATTTATTTGCGGCCATAGACTTTTGTGTAAAACTGTACACTAACAATAATTACAGTATAGCCTATTTAAAGGAATTTTATTATGAAAATGCAAGGTATTTATTAAAATAATACGCTATGCATTTTACTCGGAAACTTGAAGGCCTTGCTGACTTTTGTCGGTAATTTTGTGTCGTTTTTGTGTGAGAGGAATTTATGTCTACTCTTTATTATTGTATGCGTACTTAATTAAAAATATTTTAAATAGTTAAAACTCACAGACATTATTTATATTTCTAAAAAAGCTGCTTTCTCGGTATATATATATTCTTACTAGCTCACTATCTCACAATTATTATATTTTTTAATAGTTGATATTAAAATTATAAAATTATGTAGCTGCTCCATTTTTCAACGTATTTACCTATAGATGTTTACCATCACACAGTTATAATTTTTTAAATTTTAATTCTTTAATTTGTACATATTTTTTAAGCCGAAATAATTTCAAAATAATATCTCTCAAAACTGCATTGTGAGTGGACCTGCCCTCTGTGTTTGTAGCTATAGCGTTTGATGCTTCATAGAATATGACAAGTGAAACTATTTGTCTTTAATTGTGTTAAGTGTGATTTTATGTTAGACAAATATTATTCTGTTAGTATATATCTTCATCGTTAAGCATAGTAATTAACAACACCTAGCTAGTGTGTTCACCGAGTTCAATTTTAGAAACAGTCCCTTACTAAAAAACCTCGTTTCCGACTAATTCAAATGAGAGAGAAGTAAATATATTCAAACTCGTTCATTTAATTTATATATTCCACTATTTATAGCTCTGACGCTAATTTATTCAGGTAATACTTAAGCTTACGCGGGTGCGTTTATATATACGAATTATTCGTAAACTGATCAAACATTTTTCACTTCAATGCTTGCACCAATTAGGATTCACGCATTAGAAGAGCAATCAAGAGATTTAGAAATCCGCTGTGAAGACCTGGCCATTTCAAAGGAACGCCAATACAAGCAAGCTTTGGTTAGACAATATTTTTGCGTTGCATTTCAATTAATTATTTTCTTTCGCTTATTTGTCGTGTTATGCTATCTTCCGTTATATTTAATACATGATTTTTTTGTGGTTTTCATGTAAGGCGTCTTATATACAAAATCAAATTATCAGATTTTCTTTCAAATTAATCAGATATCTACCTAACTAGCTTGTTGTTTTAATAGCTTCATTGGCTGTGCTTCAAAAAAACTCGTAAACTTTTGTTAAATACGTAAGGAACCTCTGTGAGTACTTTGTTACTACTTCATTATATTCTTTTACAGCCGTGTTACAGAACGCGGGCTAAGACTAAATCGGCTTGCTAAGACTAAATTCCCCGGCTAGTGCTAACTCGTATTACAGAACGCGGACTAACTTAGCACCCCGTGCTAACTTCTCCAAATACTTAGCCCTGGGTAGTGCCAGTGCTAACCCGGGACTAAAGTAAACAAACGCATTATAATGCATATATCAAAGTTTTTTCAAACGTTTTTTTACAATATACTGTAAAATATAATTAAGAAATGTTTTTTTGTATGTAATTGTAATTTTGTTAATATTTTTAAAAAATGATAAAAATATATTATTTCCATGATAGCATGTTTTATATAATTAAAATATAACTTTCTTCAAAAGAGTTTAAACGTTTTAATTGTAAATAACATTAAGTTTTTGACAACAGTATACGTTAATGAAAATAAAATAACAATATACGCATTTAGACCTCAGGGCTATTCAGTCGAAAAGTTAGTCTTAGCACTGGCATAGCTTTTAGTCTTAGCACGCGTTCTGTAATACGGCCGTTATTGTTTAATATAAATAAAAAGTAACACACTTATTCGTGTGTAAAATTATTGAGTTTGTACTACAATATTAATACAAATAAAAAATTGTAATTGCATATCTAGTAACAAGTACTAGTAGATTAATAGATTATTTTTTTCTAATAATTTATATAAATACTAGTAGAAGAGATATGTCGATTCTGGATCACTCCCAACCCTCGCTCTTCCCCTACGCCCCGAACTCCCCCACCTTTCCACCCCTCCCCACCCTCCCAGCCCCACCCCACCCCCATTTCCACCTCCTTACTAAATCTAATTTTTGGTTGTTATGACTTTCTGTTTGCTGATATTAGTAAGATCAAAGTCGTTTCCCATGCAAATCAATGTTCCTGAATTTGATTTTCCAATTTAGGTAATGATCCAAGATAGGGTTATTATTTTTACAGCTCTATAATAATGTGTCCACTTGTCAATTCACTAAACTTTATGTCGGAGCTAATAGAGTAGTTAATTTTTTAATTTCTTATAACACGATCCAGAGCCATATGTAAAAGTAGACCCAAATTCGTTTTTACCTATAACTTCTTTAATCCTCTGACTTACATAATTGTTTCATAATTAATAAGGTTTGTGACTATGGCGGATCTAATACAGTTAATATTTTGAATTTCTTTTTCAAACTTTGTCTTTGTTTTGTTTATGTATTCTTGAACAGATACACTGCGGTATTAGTAAAAGAATATGACAAATCTAAAACAAAAACAAAATGAAAACTTTAAAATAATTCAACATAGCAAGATTAGATATTTTAGAAAATAGCTTTGTGATTTTAAAAGGTTTTAGTAATTAACGGATGTAATCATGCGCTTCCATTTACACTCTACAATTTACAATATTATCTAACTTTTCAATAAACTAAATAGAAAGAAAATTCTGCAGTTAATTTTTATTTTAATTTTTGCTCTTGCAGTGGATGGCGGTGTTGTTCGTCCACTGAATTATTGCATCAACTCCACATGCAATCATAATGATTCATTGTGATGTGCAGTGACAATGAATTCCGTTATTTCAGGATAGGTTATTTACAATGCAAATAAACCAAATGGTGGACCATCGAAATTATTACGAAACTCGCACACAATAATTATACTTCTTAATAATTTGGAGAAAATTCAATTTATAATTAAGATAAATAATTGGAAATAATTAAGAAATAATTAAGACATAATAAAGAAATAATCAAGACATAATTATGAAATAATTAGGATAATATGGAGCGCAACAGGCTGCAAGATAACATATAAAATTTAAATAATTATTTCATTGATCATAAATAAGAACGTTTAATAATTATTTCTTACACGAAATAACATTTTAAATCATTCATAATTTAATATTATTCAAATTGTACGTTTTATATAACCAAGTAGTATAACGAGGCACATTCTAAACACTAAAAACAAGCTCATATTTCAAAAACGTAAAATGATGTCACATTTATCTTTAATGAGTCAAGTGGTAGCGCATCAAAAATATTATGAAATATAATAATTGTGTATTTCCCAATAATTTTGATGGACCAGTATTTGACTCATTTGCATTGCGTCATATGCATTGCGTCAATTTATATCATGCACAGTTTATGCAATAAGTCAGTGGACGTACAAGACAATCAATTACATACTACAAGAGCTAACTATAGAATACAATTTAACAACAAAATTTCCTTTAGTTAAATAGTAAATTGCACAGTGTACATGAGAGCGCACAAATACAATTACATTTACACACGAAGTGATTTCCTCAAATATCTAGCTAGATTTTGTATTTATTAAAAGTTTTCTTTATTTCCAAATATACATTATCTTCTTGTTGTATTCATTTACTAATAACTCAGTGAATAATTTTTTTGCAAATCAGAGAAATATTTAAGATATAGATATAAGCTCGTATTCTGGCCCACTTTTGCGGCCCTAGACCAATGTTTCAAGGGACTTTAATATATTAACTACTCCATTAGATGCGCCATGGTCATAAACCCATTTAGGTATGATACAATTATGTAAAGTTAAGCATTAAAGGAGTTATAGGTTAAAAACACATATTTATGCCAACTTTTTTGGTCTTGAATCCTGAAAAATTAAATTTAAAAATATTATTAGATCTATTATTATTATTATTACCAGTCTATTAGATCAGACAACATGTTTAGTGAGTTGACAAGTGGAGACGAAAGGGCACGATTACGGTCATTAGTAGTAATAGCTGAAAAATAATTCGAACTCAGCGTCATTGATTTCCTTGGAAACTACCTTTTATATTGCTAAAATCGGTACACGGGAAGTCAATGTAAACAAAAAATAAAATTTGGAAGAATTGGGGTAGAACGTGGGGGTGATTCAGAACAAACATAACTCATACTACTAATATTGGTTAAATTATAAGAAGCTAAGACAAAAAATTATTTTTATTGATGCGCGGGCAAAACTTTTAGATGGTAAAAAATGAAGTTCCATATTGGTAATCCTGATTAATGTATTATTTTATGTTGAAGTGTTCTTGCTACAAGAATGCAATCATCATTTTAAAACTTTATTTGAAACTAGAATTATATAAAATTAATAATAAAGTTTATACTTATTCTTAAATAATAAACTTTTGTTATTTTCTATAATTTAGAAACACATAGAAAAGGGGAAAAATGAAGAACTTCAAACACACTGTGAAAGGTGGGTACAATTATTGATTATATATTGAATAAATGTTTCAATATTTTAACCAATTAAATAAATATTTGACAAATTAGATAATTTAATTTATTAATTACTCAAGGCCTATTTGCATAGTCTACACGTTTCTCATAGGTTCAGTTGAGCATTAATCCAGATGAATTTCATACAATTTGGCGATATATTTCTATATTAATAATGATTTTATCTCATAATATAGTCTATACAGCTAAGATCGAAAAGGCGTTACTAAAATTCAGAAAGTTAATTTTTTTGTATAAATGCTCAACTGAAAGTTTGTAAAATTCGTAGAACATAAGGTAGCCTTTAATTTCAATGTAAAAAAATTAATATTTTATACAAATAAAACAAAAATCAATATAGACGGTATAAATATGTGCCATGTTTTAAGATGGAGTCACAATTTCCAATGTTTCGAAAAAGGATACAAATCACAGGTATAACTAAATACACAATTTAATTGTTTTTAAAATATTACCGTTGACAATGTTTCTATGTAAGGCCACCACTAAAATTGACCTCTTTATTGACGAATTATTTAATTGTATTTTTAAAATGAAGGCGGATTTATATAAAGTAATCTAGAATTTTATGTATTCTTGGATTTTGTTAATTGTACTTAACTTATTTTTCTTATAATATATAAAAAAGAGGGCATCAATGAAACTCGTAATGATATATTTTATTTAGGGCGCGTGAGCGCCCGATTATTTTCATACATTGATGTCCGTAATAGTATATTACGCCACGCGAATTGATGGTTTTTACTCACGCTAATTTATTTTTGCTCACGCGGCCGAAGGCCA
>JAUZND010011455.1:10779-28823 GCA_034780555.1 Coelogynopora nodosa | reverse complement strand
TCAGAATCTTATAATTATAATCAAAATTGGTGTTTTTAGAAATATGTAGTTTTATGTAAGTGACTGTAGTATAAGGGGTGGTTTGGAGGCCATTCAAAAAATGAAAACCATAATAAGTATCCTTTATTATTATCTATGGCACTAAATATATCTAGAACAGTAATTACTCAATTTTGTCATAGTAAAAAAACTTTTATTAATTTTGTTAATTACACTATTATGTATATATATTGGATGTGACAAATGTGACAAACTGGCTTAGGATAATGTGACAAACTGGCTGAGGTTAAATGTGACAAAATGTGACAAACTGGCTGAGGTAGCGGACCATCCCTGCACTACATAGAATGAAAATTTTATAGTACAAAAGTTTTATCCATAAATTATTTAATTGTGACCTTGAAAAATTGTGGTCTTGTCTTTTGTTGAAATCCAAGATTACGATTTCTTGAATTTCCAGACTGGAAAAACAATATTTGTTTTATAAAAGGAGACTTTGAAAAATGTGGATATATGAATTTTTAGCAGTTAATCTACACATACAATGTATGAAAAATCCGACCCTACAAAATTCGCGCTCGGAACCATGAGGCATCCGGATTTTGACTCTGATTTGGCAACCATTAGGTTATCAAAAACTTCAACTTTGAACTAAATATTTATTATGACGTACTTCTGTTCCTTTCAAACTCTTGTGACATAACCATACAATTAGGATTATTGTTATGAATATGATTAATAGCAGAATACAATATACACAACAAATTATATATCCACACAAGTCTGGAAATTGTTTTTAAAGGGTCTGTAATTCAGTTATGTAAAATGCGTATGCGATTATTATGAAATTTTCAGTACCTTCCTAATTCTTAATGTACTTTCCATTCTATTATATATTTTTATTGAACAGTGGTTGATGACTTATTGTAATACATAATTCTAAGTAAGCTAAAATATCCTTTTATAAATATTAAAAATAGTCTGTATAAAAAAGTATTTAATCCTTTAGGTTAAAAGTTTCTATAACCACTTATAAAGTTAAATACTTTCTGCTAAATAATTTGATTTGCAAATACTATATAAACAACAAATATAAACATATATATATAAAGCAAATATATATAAACAAATGATATATTAAGAAAACTACACACTAATGTATTAAATTAATACTCATATGCTAAAATCTGGTCTCCCAATTTGACACCCTCTGACTAAATAGGCTCTCAAAAACGGGTTAGGCTAGGGGACTCAGGTTATGTGCCACAAGCTGAATACACGGTACGTAACAATAACGTTTCTTAAATCAAATTTAAAGACAAAATATAGAGTGTGTAGTATACTAAATTAATATATTGATTTTTTTAATATGCGGTTAAGTATAAATTTAATTAATTAAGACTATTTAAAACCTGCAAAAATTGCTAGAAAATAATTATTGAGTAAAATAAATAAAATCAAATTAGGGATTAAAACTCAATTCAGACATAGTTAACCGGCAACTTTTATCAGTTTATATTTAATTAATACCACTTTTGTAGATTCTACTGAGTAAATAGTGCTCCATGTCTAATTTACAAAAAGCTTTACAGCGCGCGGCATTATATAGAAAATGTTGCTTATTCTGGGAGGGAATAATAGGGCTAGGTTTACATTGAACAATTAACTTTTATATGGTGTGTGTATAGTAGCTGGGATAACGTGGTGTGGAATCCACAGGTGAAATTGAGAGGGATTCAATTTTCATCTGAATTTTACTCCACTGGGACGGCTTTAATAACTAACAGTTCGCGGTAGAATGAAGAGAGGAAGGAGAAGAAAAGCAAGCAAGCATCAAGTTGTATAATGATGACTATTGGTATCCAAGTTTTTCTCCGGCCTCCTCCCCACCTTCCCACTTTACATACGTAACGTCGTGTCGTGTTGTCTTCGATTGCATCAATTCTCTGGTGTTATAATTAACCGAGAGGAAGTCATCACTCTCGCTATAGTGTCTGGCTCTTCATCCAACATTGAGCACAATGAGATGGAGAAAAAAACACGGAAACTTCTAAGGAAAATAGAAAGCTAACGTGTAGTATGGTCTTGTGTGTACCATGAGCCGATCTGAATGCTGCTTGCTTGTGTGGCTGTTTCTGATATACCGGATATACCTAGGAGGATCGGACTGAAGATGAAAATGGGGATGAAATCATCGTAGATGGGAAGTTCGGATAGCAAAGAGTTAACAGTATTATTATAATGCTTTGCGTCGAGAAGGATAGCAAGAGGAGTATTTGACAGTGCGGCTTTCCAGTCTCTTCGATGAGCTGATGGGTGAACCAGAATGAACGAAGTCAGGTGCGCGTGACACCAAGACAATGATGAGACTCAGCAACTCGACTGGATAAACGTGGTGGGCTAATAAGCCAAGGGAAGCCGGAGCGAAAGGAAAACAAGCCCACCCACTTGATACAACAATAAGATGGGACGCGATGCGCCTTTCACAGCCTCTCCAAACAATGCGTCTTGCACTTATCAAGGGAGAAAGATAAGATGCCTAGTTATTGGTATAGATTCTGGTAAAGCAAGCGCGCCTCAGTTTTGGCAGCATAATATTCTACTCGCGCGAGTTTTTCCTAAATTTTCAAAACCAACACCCGGTGTTGAAAAAGCCGGCGCTCCTCTTTGGTGGGAGGGTGGTTGTGTGCCATACGTCTCTACGACCTGTCAGCCGCGCGGTACTTCGTCAAAGTCTATCTCGTGTTTTGGGAAAATACCCACACGGTCGCGCCACACTTGATGCAATCCCAAGACTACGCAAACCTCAGTTATTTCTATCTTGACTCAAATATAGTCAGGAAGGAAGATGAAGAACGATATCCCATCCTCTAATTTTTGCTTGTTCCCTATAATATATTAATTCAATTTTGTGATATCGTGATAAAGTATCGTAGTTACAATATCACTTAATTATTCCTCTTTTTTCAATGCGTTAATATGAACTTTAATTTGAAAGATATTTTAGCAGATTTAATTAATAAAACACTAAATGTAAATAATTTTAATGGCACATAATTGTGTAGCCTATATATGAATATGAATTAAGTTGTGTTACTAATTTACCGCTCTATATGAAATGGGAATGTTTTTGTAATTTATTCAAATTAATGACACTAAATTATATTGCGTTTCAAAACATGTTTTTATTTAGTCACTCAAATCATGCCACTAATATTTTTTTTAAATAGTACGTACTGGAATTAATTTTTAACTTAATGATACATAAAAAGGTGTGTATTTTTTGGATAGTGCATTTGAAATTGAAATAATATTATAAAAATTGTGTCCACTACCTTTATTAACCCTTATTATTAACCCTTAGGGTATGGCTATTTTTTTTTAAATACAGTTTTTGATTGAACAATATAATGCATGCCCCTGATTTTTTTACTCATTGGCTAAATTACTTTTATCTAACTAAAAAATATAACAAATACAATTTGTACAAATAACAATAGAAAAAATTAGTTAATCGTAAATTGTATACATATAACTTGAATAATTAAATTATTTATTAAAATAATCAGCAATTTTAAATAATACTCAAATAGCATTTATACTACTTATAGCTTATTTATATAAGTAGTATATATACCAAACAAATATAGATCTTGTGATCTGGAATCAGATGCAAACATAATTAAGTCAATTTGTTGCATTTATAAAAAGTTATAGCATATATAGGTCAATATATAGCATTTATGGTTATTTTCCTAAATGGAGTTTATGACATAATAAAGTCATAAAAATAATATTAATCGATTACATTTTTTGAAAATAAAAATAACTCGACAAGTCTTTAGAATGTATCTGTACACCAAATTTCAGCTTAATCGGATAATAGGAAGTTTGTTTTTCCAGTGGGGCTAGCAAACCCTGCAAAATATGTCCACGTAGGAAGAGTTAACCCTTTGTCCGTGGAAGGGGGAGTACACTAATTTCTTTCTCAAAGAAAATAAGTTTTTGTGTAACAATGTATTTGTGGCCCGGTTTTTTTACTCAGTGGCTAAAATAGTTATATCTAACTAAAAAGAATGATAAATATAATTTCGATTATTTTACATATCAGAGAAAATGGTGTTAATACTATTGAACTATAAGTTATAACACCCTTGGGTTTTCTTACTAGCCGATGATGTTAAGAACTAAAATTTACAACATTAATGGAAAAAATAAGTTTATTAAAAATATTTATATATTTGAATAATAAATTAAATTATTAAAATAATCAACAATTTAATATAATACATAATAGCATTTTTACTACTTACAGCTTATTTATACAAGTAGTATAATAATATCAATATACCAAACTATATAATACAAGTAGATCTCGTGATGTCGAATCAGATACAAAAAAATCAAGTCAATTGTTTGCATTTATTAAAAGTTATAGCATATCATATGAGTCAATATAGCACTATGGTTTTTTTCCAATAGTTCTAAAGTGAAGCTTATGGCGTTTCAAGTTATAAAAAGGATAGAAATACTTGTTTAATTGTTTTGAAAAGAAAAAAACGCACGTCGTTAGAAGGTCACTCTGTATCCTAAATTTCAACTCAATTAGATGATAAGAAGTACGTTTTTCCAAGGGGAGGTAAAATACGCCCCTCCACAAAGCGAACCCTATAAAGTATGTTCACAGACAAAGGGTTAACAAATTATCTTCAATAAGATAATAATACTCTATAGTGTATATTCGCACCTTTTTTTAATCTTACTCTTTTTAGTACTTTCACTGGTCTCACGACGCATTTTCTAATCTCTCTTATTGGTACCCTTTCTACAATGAAATTTTTCTCTCTCAGAATACATTTCTATAAAGCTATCTTGACCCACCTTTCTATAATCTCTCTTATACCACTGTCCGGTATATCTTTATGAACCCTCTATATATAATCTCTCTTGAACCTTTCTCTTTTCACTCTTGACGCTTTTACCTATTCTCTCTTTACTTCCTTTATGGTTTATGTTGGCGCAGTTTTTAATGTATTTTGGGGCATTCTCTGGTCTCTCTTAACAATTTTTTTAATATGTACTTGGAATTTAAATTCAGGCCCTTCGTATATATAGAAGAAGGCCAGGGGCAAAAGGTAGGCTATCACTCCAGCTTTTTTCAAGTTAATCATGAGCCCCCTAAAAATGGGCGAAAAAACACTTTTTGAAGCGGGCCCAAGGAGAATAATCAGGTTATCAAAACTCACTGGTCTTTTCCTTGTATGTCATTTAGATCCTTTTCGCCATAATAATCCTTTTATTAATAATATTAACCTATACATTTTTTAACGATCAACAAAATAATACTATTCTACAATCTTTCCGAATTATATTAAGTATTTTCACCTAGGGCCTATGACATGTTTACAAGATGCGAAATAGAAAATGATATTTGGAAATATGCCATTCACTTCGAAAAATAATAAATATAGTATATTTTTAATTTATTTATATATTAAATGAGCAATTCGCGAATGTCTCATTTTATATGCTTATGTAAATGATGTACATAAATACTATAAATGCCAAAGGATGTGCAGTAAAAAGCGACATTCAAATAAAGAATACCTGTAACAAATTATCTTCTAATATTTTACAATTGTGACTGAGTGTCATTTAATATTTTTTCTTTCTTTTATCTTTAAAATAAAATTTAAAAATTGAATTGTGAAATCTCAACTAAATTTTAGATTCATATAACTTTCTCTGAACATAGTTTAGTAAAACCACCTACAAAACTTTGAAAACATGTCCACCAGTAAAGAATTATATCATAATACTATAATATATTTATGATATAATGTAATCCTAGTTACAACTTTTTAAATAATATTTAGTACTAACATACTAAATAAATCCATAGAAAAATCAGGACATTCTTTGATCAAACTCTAAAAAAACTGTTTTACTGCTTTTCGATGATACATACTATAGAGTAATAATTTTATTTTGCATTTTGAAATAATTTAAAAAGCGAAATGTTTATATTCTATGTGGATAGAAATGAATACAAATCTTTAAAAATATACATATACGGTACTTCGTTTTTCACCCGTCCGATAGAAGTTCCTTTCATCAAATAACAAAATTTTGTGCAAATTTAAAATGTCCATAAAATTTGCTTTATTTGGCAACTTTATACAGATAGTTTTTTTATTTTAAGGTATAGATTTTTACATATCTTTTCTGCTTTTCGAAACATTTTCATTTAATGTGTGCATTTAATTAATATAAAATTTATTTTTTAACATTTTAATTAGCCAAATTTAAAATTTGCATTATTCATTGTCCGGACAGGATATATCCGAATGATAGTTGTATGGAATAATGGTAGTTGGCACATCACGTGGCCACTCCCCTCCCTAAGCTAAACGACCCATCCTACCTGAGTAAAATTGATTTAAAATTTCGTACTAAAAATTGAAAATTTTAATTCAATTAGAATAGAGTTTGTGGTATTCTGGATTACCAATAGCAAATATAAACAAAGTCTTTTCTCCTAATTCAAGTTCACTGAGTTCGATGTCGCTTTCTTTATACATCAAAGCTATGGTGTTGGTAGTAATTGATCATTCAAGTAAATCTACTGATTGTTATCGATATGAAACCTTTTAGTCTTGTAGTGACTGATTGCTTTGACTTTGACCAGTATTCAAACTAATTCAAGTTACCTGATTTCGATTTTATTCATGATAAAGTGATCAGAGCAACACCTATTTTTCAATGTACTTCAAATTTTTACCTTCAATATTGCTCTGTACTCTTTCTTATTGCTCTTATTCATCAATTGTACTCTACGCTACCTTAAACAGTTAAAAGTTTCATCAGTACGCGTTCCTTATTGGCACAGTAATAATTTGGAAATGTATTAATTGACATCACTATAACCTTGTTTTTGTAGTTTACAGAATTACGCGATTCTGGTTGTGGTGTTGTCAGTTTTGGAGATAGCTGAGGGAATGACGGTACATGGCGGCTGTCCCATTGCTTTTGACTCCGCCTCGCTTCAAGGGTATCATGGTCATATATCATGTACTTAGTTCGTTGTCAGATATTTTCTGAAAAATTATAATTTGAGATTTTTTTCTTCAGATAATCCTACTCTGTTTCAAGCGTATCATGAACAAATACAATACGTACCCAGGGTGGCCACTGGTCAGGGAAAGTCCCGATATTTGATATGATTTTTACTGTGATTTTTACTATGATTTTTACTATGATTTTAGCAAATGTCCCAATAACTTTAAAATCTGACAGCTGATAATTTTTATATGCCTTTTCTGTCAATGTCATGCTGTAAAACTAAACAAATTTTGCGCGATTGTATTTTATATACTTCTTATACAAAGCAATTCCATGTCTTTTAGATGCATTCTTAGCTATAAAACACAAAAATGGCTGCTTGCCTCATCATGCAACTGGAGATTATACAAATGTCCTGATTTCGCATATTGAAAGGTTGGCAGGTCTGAAAATGTGTTTATACCTTTATTTAAAACCGGATCTTATTTGAAAGAATGAATAGATTCTACTTTGTACCTACTTAATATGTCAGGCATTAGAAGAGAAATAGTCACAATAAATAAAACCTTTAAAATATACTACTGAGGCATGTATATACATCGGCAGGGAGATCTGGACAGCGCTGTTTCATCCTTATTAGGACCCATCAGCAGACCATACTCCACACCAACGAGATATGCCTGAATTCAGTAGTCTTTACATGGCTATCAAATTTACTCCTTATTAAAGTACGATATTGTACTTCTTCTTCTTATATGTCACGCATTGTTTTTTCTTTTGCTTTTTTTGAATAATTAGGTTTTGGAAGAAAAATGGCCCTGTTTTTCTTTTTTTTAATAAAGTGTGTGGATCGGTACAGCTATAAGGGGATGGTGGAAGCGGTATCTAAATAAAATTATTTTCTATTAAAAATGTCTTTTTGATGTGGTAGCATTGTAATGGAAAAACTTTAAAAATCAGGGAACTTTTTGGACAGGAAGTGGCCACCCTGGTATCTGATCCGCAGTCAGATCTTTTCTGGAAAGTTTTTATTTGAGATATTTTTATCTGCATTAATGTGAGGGGGCGGCATTTCGGGATATTTAGGGCTACCTCAAAGAAAACACATTGTCTGGTATAATTTCATTTTCGAGAGAAGTTCAATTAACTCAATGTATCCAATGAAACTTTATTTTCAAGATGGACTTCATATTCAGTGAAATTCCAACTGATATAGGTATCTAGGATATTTATATTAACTAATTATATATTTAATAAAATTCGAATGTATTATTTTATCTTATTGCAGTTATATTTTAAATAATATCTCAAAATAATATACCCAAAGCTCGTATTTTTGGCAGTTTTTTAAAATACATTTAGATGTATACTATTGTTTAAATTCTATTTTATTTGTATAAATATAAGTAATGATGTATCATTTATGTGCACATTTGAAAACAATATATCCATCAAGAATATGTTTTTTATTATTTTAAATAATTTTTAATTGTAATATAATGTGTCAATAATATATAAAATATAGTTAAAAATAATGGTATAGCTGTTCAAAAAAACTATTTAATATTTACCTACATGGCATAATTTTTAATTCTAATGTGTCAACATTATAGATAAGATAACATTTCTAGCTTAAAAACAAAAATGTAGTAAATTTAACGTTTTCTCTATAAACTTTATAATAAATATTGCGCATGTAGCTAATATTTATTTGTATTCCCTTACTATAATTTAAAAAATATAAATTATTTTCAAAAGTATTTAAAGACACAAATTAATCATAAATAAAAAAATGTACTATTTAATCTTAATAGTATTGCATGACGTTATAACCGTCAACGGTTGGGCAGGAGATGACGAACATATGATGCGGTAGGGATCGGGTTAAATAAATATAAATAATACGCGATATTAAATAAAATCGAAGAATTGCGCTTATTATATCTATATACATTTAAAATATCGACGCAGTTAAAATATTTCACACTGCTGCTCGTCATATGCACTGATCGGAACTACAATACCAAACGAGACATGCGCTAGCGATGTGCCTTTTTGTTAGGGCACCATCATAAAAGCACAAAGCAGCAACAGTCGAATATAGGACTCAAAATGCAGTAATTTAACTCCGTAAATTATTCAAAAATCAACGTTGACCGTTGCGCATCAACTGGCGAACCCGTTCCATAATTATGCTTCATAATAATAATAGTTACACGCCAATATAAGGGTTGAAGTAACGTCATATATTGTCCCGCTTTCATATATTTATCGCTATATTATAAAACATACAAGCTTCAGAAATACTTGTAAAAATACTTATATATGATATCGTCACTCTATCAGTGTAAAATCACAAACTTCAGTGTAAAATCACAAACTTCAGTGTAAAATCACAAACTTCAGTGTAAAATCACAAACTTCAGTGTAAAATCACGCACATTGTTGCATTTAAACTAAACAGTGTAATATCACACTGAGATTAACAGAATGAAAAAGTGTAAAATATGGTATTCCCCTATTCGAGTGTATTTTTACACATCTTTTGTGTAAAATTAATATTTTACACTATTTTTACACTGAATTTTTTCGAATTACACTCTTTTTGTGTGATTTTACACTGTAGTTTTTACAGTGTAGTTAGAAAATAAAATAATAAAGTAGATTACATTACATGTTATATCATTATAACTTTATTTCGGTCTATAGGAAATGGTCCTTTGCCTTTCCTTCCTTGTGTATTATATCATAGCTAAATTTGGAAAACATATCAGCTAAAAGAAACACATTTCGAAATTTATCAACTTCTACTAAAACTATATCCGTTTAATACTAATAAATGTCGTTCCTGACCATGACATGATATTTACTCCCGAGATGGCAACATATTTGTTAAAGACAATTCTGTCACATATGCAAAAATTCCAGATCAATAATAAATTAGATTTTGTTAAACCTTTGACGGACATTGCTCAAATAATTTATACCCCATTGACTTGGAGGTGGGGCGGGGGGTCCTATGAATCATATATACACTGTATAAAAACATTCATAAGGGAAGTCATTGATTAAGATATTATAATGTACAATATTTATCATGAATTTTTCTACAGATATTTGCCAAATAAATAATCAACTACTTTTACGTTTCAATTGTAGTCACTAGTTTTATAATAGAAAATTCTCATTATAGCTTAAATTGGAACCATTCCTCTGGCCAACAAAATTATAATTTTTAGAATGTGCCACATTTTTCTGGTTGATACTCAATTTATACTAGTCGAAATGGTAACGAATTTTTTTTTGAAAACCTTTATAGTGTAGTTTGTCTCATTTAAAATTAGTGAACAACTGTTGAATATGGATATTCTATCTATAAGTTACGCGATGAAAATGTGGGTCAATTTTTTTAATTGTACTTACCCTAACCCTAGTACGTGGAGGGAGGAATACCAATTTTTTCTTCAAAGAATTGAAGTTTTTAATTGAACGATGTAATGTATGACCTTATTTTTTTCAATTTAGTGGCTAAAATACTATCTAACTAAAAAATATAATTTTGAATAGTCTAACCAGACAAAATTGTGTTATTATTGAACTACTTTATATCCGCCCCCCTGGGTTTTCTTACTTACCAATAATATTTGGAAATAAAACTTGCACCATCAGAAACAAAAGTTTATCGTAAATATATACATTTAACTTTAATAATAAAATGAATTACTAAAATAATCAGCAATTTAAAGTATTACTCAAATAGCATTTATACTACTTACAATATAGCTTGTATATATAATTAGTACAATAAAAAACATCAAACTAGTATACAATAGATCTCGTGATCAGATGCAAAATGAATCAAGTCAATTGGTTGCATTGATAAAAAGTTATAGCATATATTGTAATTTTCCAATAGTTTTCCTTAACTGGAGCTTATATTTTTTTAATATTTTATAAAGTTTATATTGATGACGTAATCAGGTCGTAAAAATAATACTAGTTGATTTATTATTTTGAAAATAAAAATAACTCGACAAGTCTTTAAAAATATCTGCATAACAAATTTCAGCTTAATCGGATGATAGGAAATTTGTTTTTGCGGGGGGACGGAACAAACCCTACAAAATATGTCCACGGACGAAGGATTAACATATGTACGTTAATTGTGTTCATTGGCTCCAAACATATATACTTACGCAGAGAAACTATTTTTTGTAGGGTGCCAACAAGAATTTTTCTTAACAATAAGCTGAACCTTTCCTTAAAAAAGAGAAGTGCTAAAATGATCACAATGTTTTATAACAAGTAAGTTACTTTCATTTGGGGTTCAGAAATGGTATTGCAATCCCCCAAACCCCTCCCCCTAAATAACAGCGTGCCTCCCTTCATTCTGTCACATCTTATTATCCAATATATATGCAGTTATGTTGTTAATATCTGTAATGTATTACAGAAACGAGAACATTTAAAATTATATTTATTTCAAAATTATTGAGGCTTTATTGATTGATTGTTTTTTTCTATATAATCCATAATATATCCCAGTTGAATTAAATCTATGCCAAAAGATGCTCGTAACTTGTTTACACATATGAAAATATCTAAGATTAGTATGTGAAGTAAATTATGTGTGTAATAATGAAACATATGTTGCGAGAATAAGCACCTACTATTATCTGCCAAAGAGAAATCTAACTACCAAATCTTTAACTAAAAAATAAAAGAATGATAGCAACACTGTATGATATTAATTATATTTACTTACAATTTAATAGGGGCCATTTCGCTTTATTATTCCACGTAATTAATTATTTTTTTAATTATTTAAGTAATTCGTTAATAATACATTCTACAAATAATTAAACTTTACCTACTTAACATCTAACCAAAGTGTTGTTGATTAAACAATTTCATTGTAGGGTATATTGTCCACCGTTTAGCCTTCTTAAAACTCCTCATATCCAAAATATAATGCCACTTTTCCTCAATTTTGGTGATGTACCAATTTGTTGTAGTTGATGCTGCTGTCCAGACTGAGCACAAGCTCACTGGCATGTCTCGGAAAGAGAAAGGGGATGTGCTCCGGAGCGATGCGTGCCAATTTCGCACTGACAGTCGGTGATGGACAGAGTAAGAGGCGCACTGCTCAATTGCCCCAGTTCCGCTACATCGTGTGAAAACTGGCAGCTAGAAAGCGGCACTGAAAAGGGGAGAGGAACCCTCCAAAGCATCACGAACAGTCTCCCGCGCCCTGGAAGTGTTTTTGACCCGGGAGACCCTGACCATTGAGGACTGGGAGACTTTTGGCAGAGCCTGTTCTCCTCTCCACATCCGTGGTATTCTTCTCTGGCATCCTTTTTGGGTGTCAGATTCTTCAACTCTCAATCAGTTTGATAGTCTGGTAAGCTTATATGGTGTGTCACACGTACACCCACACCCACACCAAAACTCACACCCCATTATATAGTTTATTTAATTGCTAATTGAATATTAATTTAGCGTGTTATTGGAGAAAGAAAAAAAAGATTGAAATTATTGTAAAATTTTTTTAATGTTTTTTTTCAAATAACTAACTATAGTTATGGTAATTTATATTATTTTCAATTAATTTTTATCAATTGAATCTAATTATGAATTGAGTTAAATGATAAAATAAGATATTATATTACACAGTAATGTATTATATTAATGAATAACAATAAAATGTATTCATTTAATTATATTGCAATATTTATTAAATGCTCTGGGGTTTCGCCTTTTTAGGAATATTTGTTTTAAGAACGTTTTGAAATAGTATATAAAAGTTCTATTTGTTTTCAAATGAAAATTTAATTGATAAAAAATAAACAAAATAAATATACATATTTATTTGTCTATTTGTTTGTTTGTTTATTTATTGTTTTTCCTTTTAATATTCATAAAATAAAATTTGAAAACACAATTGAAGAAATCTATAACTATACAAAAATATGTAACTTTTTTAAATTTCCTATCATATTATTTGGAAGTTGTTAAACATCAACGTCAACGGGGGTTCTGAAATCCGGAGATTGGGTTGGCAAATGGCCTCCATTTTGCTTATTAACCTTGAAAGCCAGGTGCACCATAAACAATTAACCACATAATTTTCAACATATTATGTTGAGCACCTTTATAGACTGTATAACAAAACAAAATTGGAGGAAATTATGTACGAAAAAGCAGCTTGGAAAATGATAAAATTGAACAGATTTGTTTCTGAAAATATAAAGCTACACCTACCCTCCATTACTCACACTGAAAGTTAATCGATTTGATAATTTATTAAAAAAATTAGTGAAAGTTATTTATGAATTCAGATTTAAATTATTTCTTTATTTTATTCAAGAGTTACTTTTTGTCCAACCTTTCAGCATTTGAGTAGGTCTTATTACTTATACTAATATTAAATAGGTTCTATTCATCTATACAGCTTGCGATGAATGAACAGGCAGTCTAATTTGAAAAGATTTATACTATATTTGTATATTTATATATATATTTATACATATTGTATGTATAATGTGGATAATGGATAATAATGTATATTAATTAAATCTATAGTCTATTGTTTTGAAAATAAAGTCTTCAATTTATTCTTGAAAAGAAGACTATTCTCCATCAATCGAAAGACATTTTTGTAACTAAAAGAGTCCTTTTTACTAATTATATTTTACATTTTCGACATCTGTAAATTTAAAATAAACACCCTTGAAGTCGTTTTCTTTATTTATTTATTTCTCTCTCTTTATTTAGATAATATTAGCTAATTTTAGCTAACTGGCTATATATTTACCTAACTCAAACTTTAGCCACTTTTTTATCATTAAAAATACTTAGAAAAAAAACTAATGGATCATTTAAAAATTTACTCTATACTAAATTCAACAGCATTTTGATTATTTAATTATATCTTTGCGCTTTTCTTAATTTTTCTATCTATTTAATTACTTCTCTTAACCCTTCGTACGTGGAGCGTTATGCCAATTTTTTTAAAGAAATTAAGTTTTTGAATGAACTATATTATAACGTATAACCCTGACTTTTATCTAACTAAAAAATTTAACAAATATAATTTCGAATATTTTTACATACCAGAAAAAATGGTGATATTATTTATCTATTTTATAACACCCACCTAGGGTTTTCATACTTGCCGATGATATTAGGAGCTAAAACTTGCAAAATAAATTTAAAAAATAAGTTTATAGTAAATTATATCCATTTAACTTGAATAATAATGTTATTTATTAAAATAACCATCATTTATACTTCATATGGCTTATTTATTTAAGTAGTATAATTATACAAATATATCAACAAATGTAGATCTTCTGATCTGGAATGAGATGCAAAAAGAATCAAGTCAATTGGTTGCACTAAACAAAAGTTATAGCATATATTGGTCAATATATAGCATATATGGTTATTTTCTTATAGTTTTCCTAACTGAAGTTTATGACGTAATCAGGTCATAATAATTATACCAATCGATTAATTATTTTGAAAATAAAAATAGGTCGACAAGTCTTTAGGAGGTATCTGTATACAAATATCAGCTTAATCGGATGATAGGAAGTTTGGTTTTTGAGGGGGGTATTTTACCCCCTCCCCCCCCCCTCCAAGTAGCAAACCCTAAAAACATGTCCACGTATACGAAGGGTTAAAGCCTTATTCCGAAGTTTATTGGTACAAATGGTACACAATCTAATAAACAAATTTTCTAATATAATATAATTATTTTAATGTATTTTATATTAATAATAAATGTATATCATTCTCGATATATCTTACATATGAATGGAATTGTGTCCCACAAATAAATGCGCAAATAAATTGATCATTTAACAATATGTTACCGACTAGTATATAACATCCTTTTTTTCGTATGGTAGCCTGATCTACCATATTATAATTTTTATACCTATATGAAATCATACTAAATTAAATGGTAAGCTCTTATTTCAGTTTTACTATAGTCTGGTATATAGAAAAATTAAAAAGAGAAATATTCGTAATGAATCCAGCTGCATATAGGGCGGCCAAAGGTTTAACACTTGATTGTCATCCATTTTCATGACTGTCTATAGATATTTCCATTCATCTCCAATGCTTCATTTCCGCATACACTTGTCTCAAAGAATAGTTATATTTACTCGGAGGAAATTGTCTTAACGGTGGAGAGAAGAAGCGACTACTATATACTGACAGAAAAAACGAATCTTCTTAAATCAACACCTCAGCAAATTTTCAGGTAGGCTCTCTCCAAAGACAGACAGTTCCAACACCCATTGTATAGCTTCCAGATATTTCTATAAATTCATCCTCTCAGCTCGTCGAGCGACGTTTTTCGGCTCATTTCAGGAGATTGTGTTTTTCCCGTTGACCACGGAATTCAAACATGACGCCTCTATTTGTCTTCGGCCGATTTCCCCCAAACTCGGTGTCTCTGCTGCCGCAGTGCTGAGCTGAGCAGCTAAGCTGAGATATGAGGAGGAACTGCAGCTTCACTGACTGGCTGGCTCGAGGGAAGCGGCTCGTTGACTCTCTGGCATCCCTCACGCGCCATGCGTCCTATATACGTTGAAGGAACGATGCAAGACCGACCGGTGCAGAGATTCTCATCACTTAAGTAACCACCGGAGTCTTCGGATGCCGTCGTGCAAACACAATGTTTGTCTGTCCTCGATATACACAACCAGCAATGTAGTATAATAAGTCAAGACGACGTGTTCTTGTTTTTCTTGGGAGCTTATACCTCTCCTCTGAGTTCGAGAAATATAGAGCGATCTTTCTTTTCGGTATATAATTTATAACCTATAGGTCTAGGCTAGAGCACTCAAAAATAACACAATCTGACATACGAACCAAATCCAGGAAAAAGGAAACAAATATCATCACATTATCTATCTTGCAATCCTCTTGTTAGTATTAATTGTGTAAGCAAACGAGGTTTTTTCTATTCTTTTCTTTAAGACGGAGAAAGATAAGGAAAGAATGTGAACTTGATTTTATTTTATAACTATATATTAATTCAATCTATTTTTTAATTCACAATCACAAATATTTTGAAATTCAATTTGAAATATATTTTAAAAAAATAATTACACCTGGGCTGTATGTATATTCCCTTTAGTTGTGTATATCATCTATATTTCTTTCAATATATAGAAATATTGTACGAATCATTTTATGAAATAATGGATATCCTATATATTATGTAAATATACTGAAGCAATAAATTAAGAACTTAAATTCATCCTTCAAATATTTATAATAATAGCTATATCAAATATATTAGTCGTTTTACTTGTTTTTATATTTCACGGACATTTTTATTTCATTTAAAAATATGTTTTATATTAAATTTTAATTTAAAAATGATTAATTAAAATATTTATTTTATGATATATATATATTATTAATCCTTGACCGAATAATTTCTACTTTTACTCAATATCAATTAATTAAATGTCCAGTCGAAAACCAAGTTTTTAATTTCATAGTCTATTTTAATTTACTATACAGAGCTAAAAGGTACGCGCAATATATGCATACAACATAACAATTAATAATAATGAGATATATACAGATACTGATTTAGCATCCCAATATTAATATTTTTTAAACTTATTTAAACATTTTCTCATGGCGCATGACTGAAAAAAGTATATGAGGCCATCTTAATATTGTCAATATCTGTTATTTTTGTGATTTTTTGATTATTTTGAGTTTCCAATTATATGTCGAAAACGTATTGCACCTTTAATTGTGTAGATTTTTATAAGATAGATTGTTTTAATCGTTACATTTTATATTTTCCCTTTACAAACCTCAACTTCTCTGAGATGATTTTTGGCCTGTAATATATATACGAATTATATATATATATATATATATATATATATATATAGGGGCGCCAGCAAAACATGCCCATGAAAACTCATGCCGCGAAACACTCCCTCTTCCGGGGTCTTTTAAAAATTAGCATTGATTTTGATCAAGTTCGAAGATAACAGTAACGCATGAATTGACGAAATATAATGTGAAAAAATATTACTTTGACTAAACGAAATGTAACATTTTATAATAATAAAATGTGCAAGTATTATCTTCTTTAATTTGTTCAATTTCTCTTGCCTTCCATTCTTCTTTCAATCGCATCCAACAACGATCCGTCATGCCGAAGAGTATGGCTGATTAATTTTCTTTCTGGCCGTTCCTTATCAGATTCGTAGCCAAGGGGGGGTAGAGATACATGGACTCGCGCCCCTCCCATATGCTTTGGATTAAAATGTAACTACTAGTTTCTATTTATAAACTCTCAAACATACATTAGAATATGATTCTATACATGCCACTTCCATGCTGATAGAGTTCAGCTTCTTCTTATATCTTCTTATTTCTTTAAAGTCACCCTCTCTGCACCCAACTATATCCCAAGCTACCTATGACTAAAACCCTTATTTTTTGTATTTATTGATACTTATCTTTGAATTTTTAACTCTTATTTTTTACCCTTAGCTATGACTGAAACCCTATTTTTTATTGAGGCATTTCTTCCTACTTTGCAGATGCAATCATTGATGCTATATTCTTTGTGCAATAGCCACCCTTTGTCAAAGATACTTCTCAGGTTGCTGAAATGTTTAACTAGATCTAACATCTTACCATATATGTTAATCGTAAACTTCTCTCTAGATTTAAAATGATAATTTTTTCTTGATGATATTCATACTATACTGTTCCACAACTTCATTCATATTGTCCATCAGCAGCTGCAGACTTTGAACTGTATTGGCCACGGTTGCTTGCTCATCTGGATAACGATCTGCGAGTTCACTATAATTATTCAACTATTTAATTATTCCACCATCCAATTATCCAACCATCCAATTATCCAACCATCCAATTATCCAACCATCCAATTATCCAACCATCCAATTATCCAACCATCCAATTAT
>JAUZND010011455.1:0-10679 GCA_034780555.1 Coelogynopora nodosa | reverse complement strand
CCAACCATCCTATTATCTAAACATCTATTGTCCAACTATCTAATTATTTAACCATCCAATTATCAAATTGTCCATCCATCCAATTATCCAACTATCCAATTGTCCATCCATCCAATTATCCAACCATCCAATTATCAAATTGTCCAACTATCCAATTATCCAACTATCCAATTGTCCATCCATCCAATTATCCAACCATACAATTATCCATCCATACAATTATCCAACCATCCAATTATCAAACCATCCAATTATCCAACCACCCAATTATCCAACCATCCAATTATCAAACCATCCAATTATCCAACCATTCAATTATCCAACTATATAATTATCCAATAATTTAATTATCTAAACATCAATTGTTCAACTGTCTAATTATCCAACCATCCAATTATCCTACCGTCCATTTATCCGACCATCTAATTATCCAACTATTCAATTATCTAACTATTCAATTATCAAACCATGTAATGTATCCAATTTATCATCGATATCTTCAAATGCATCGTTAATAGTTACCTCATTTTAAATATTAAACAGCAAAGAGAAAAACAAGGCAGCTCCATTGTCTCCATATATATCATTATTTGATCACAAAAATCAATATATACCATGAGTTTCGTTCAGTTCACCTAGTCAAATTCCTTCGCATAATTCACGAGACATGTATAGATATCCTGAGAAACTTCAATAACGCATAATAATAATAATAATAACGCTCAATAACGCAATGGTTTCGCTTTTTCCTAATTCTTTGCAGTAGAAAACATAATTCTTGCCAAAGGTACTCTCTGGGTAATTTAGTTTTTAAACTGTTGGTTAATACTTGAAAGGATGGTCTTGGATATTTGGAGAAGTGCAATTATTATTAAAAAGTATAAGGGGTGTGTGATAATAATCCGCACATATAGCTTAGAATTTGACAACAAATATTTTATTGTAGAAATGTGTTATTTTGTCATTTTAATGGAAATTTTACACAATTGCAGATGATGGAACAAATTATTGTAATATATATTTTAAAAACCATTCCCCCCATTGGTTAACCGTTCTGCTATTAATGCTATATTCAATACATTTTGAACAATATTATCAATGACATGTGCTATTATAACGGAATATATTGTTTCAGACAAAAGCAGAGCAACTTAGATTCTTCAAACGGCCAGCACAATAATTCGTTAACAGTTTTTGATTAAAATAGAAAAAAATAACGAATTATTTCTTTTAAATTTCACAGGTTTACTTTTATAGGTTATTAAAACTTTATAATGTATATTTGCTAAATTTAATTAAAAAAAGTTCAATATTAATTATTACATTATTATTTCAGTTATGTTCTAATTTTTTTATATTTTAAGTAAACAAAAAGATACACCAAAAGTAATCCCAAATAAACGAAATTTAAATGTATCGTCTAATTATTATCGGTGTGTTTGTTGAATCCAATTAATTTAGTAAAAGTTGTCATCAAATATTCGCAGCGGTTTTTATTATATGAAATACAAAATATTTGCTATAACAAAAGAAAAGATTAATAATACTGATTAACCCTTTAATAGCATTTAACTGTAGGATCGCCAGTGGGGTGGTAACCGATACACTAATTTTATTTCGTAGTTATTTAATTTAAAAGGAACATTCAAGGTTTTTTACTTTTAAAAAGGTCCAAATATTGTGTTATTCAAAAAAATTATTTAATAAAAATTCTATTTCATTCGTCCTCAGTGACGTAATACATTTTTAAATATAAATTTTTTAATATTTTTTTATTTTTCGGAGATATAATTAAGTTTCTATCCTATAAAGATATTTTGTATAAAGTTATCAAACATTAATAAATATACGATATATATATATATACATTATTGTTATATTTAAAAAATATATTTTAAACAGATAATTGCCAATTGATTTAATTAAAATTAGGCCTACAACATTTCTGCAAACATACGTTTCGGTTTTTTATAATTTAATAAACACAACATTAATGTAAATCTGGCTGGTATATATGATCTTATTATCATTAAACTGTTTACATTGATGATTTTTTTAATTATATATTTTGAAAACCCCCATTAATATCCCTATAGAGGGCAGGTGGTGGTGTGATATTTCACCTCGTGGGTTACACTATATAAAAATAGTTAAAATAAAGTATTATGTTTATAAAAGATAAAATAATCTTGAAGTTGTATATTTCCTAATATGTAGAACTGAATATGTATTTTATATTTTTTATAAATAGTAATATAAGGCTCAAATATTTAAAAATAAAATCTAACTGTTATTTTTAGTCTGAAAAATTGGTCACAAATAAACAATGTGGCAGGTATTTAAATTTCAGACATCTTTTAGAATCAACTTAACCTGAACACATGGTCATCTCACAAACGAAAACCAATCTACTATAATATTTCTGATAAGAGGCATCCATATATATCGGTTTACAGAGAGACGTAAACCTGATTACGTAAATTTTATTCACATCAACTCTTTGCCGAGTGATTAATTGACTTGGTAACGCAGAAATAGATAGGCATAAAGCCGCTCTCCACAAGTGAATTCTTTTCCGGTTGGCGAGTTATTTTTATCATTTATCATTTTTTAAACAATACCCTAACCTGTCATGATTCTTACAGAGCCAGAAGTTTCCTAGACCATAAGACACTTACAATGACTCAAATTATATCTCGTGTTCCACTAGTTCCCAGCTCTTCCTTGCGGAAGTACTCACCTATATGACGAAAAGAAGGACCTTGTCGCGCGCGATAGGGAAAAAGAATCGCATCTATTAATGGCCCAGTTTATAGGTTAACTGGCCACTTTTCCTGATCTTCTACGATTCAAGCATTTCCTTTTGAGACTGGTTGAGTCAAATATGCATCAGCGGGAGCCTAGGCGCTCCTTGTAAGCCACGGAAATAAAGATCTAAAAGCTAGGTGTGCCTGATTGAATGGCGTTTGGGTTACCTCTAACCTCAAGTTAGGATAGTGGTCCGCCAGCCTAGTTTAATAAAACAATACAGCATTCAGTCACACACGATTTCTTGTCAAAATACAAGCTGATGAAGAGGACGCTTAGTGAAAATTGTGTGTGAAGATTGGAATGGGAAGTCAAAGATGAGAAGTCTTGAATCTTTCCTGTACATATGGGCGAAATTAGGCGTCAAGTGGTGGGATTTGTAAATGTTGACGATTTTGTGTTTCAATGAAAGAACAAAAGAAAGGGGTGAGCAAAGAGAAAGAGCTACAACCCAGGTGGGAAAGGGAGAGAGGGGTTTGGGGAAGAAGGTGGAGAATAAAGAGTTAGGAAATTATATTAACTCAAGTTCATTCTGGTTGCAGACAATAAAATTGTCTGCCGGTGCTTCTCAGAGCTGCCTGAAGACTCATTTTAATTGGTCGAAAGGAACTTTCGCGTTGAATATTTTCTCTGAAGTTCCCCTACAGAAGAAGAGAATTCAGCGGAGAGCGCATCGACACCAACCGGTCATTTCCCAAAGGCTTTTGTAATCTTCTCAACGAAGAAATAGTAATTGAGGATTCTTCCTTTTCCAAATAGTTCAATGCTGCCCTCGCACAAATACCGGTGAGTGTTCTTATTTATAACTTTATACGATTACTAATAATTTTGTATTACTAGTTTCAGTAATTAAGAAAATGGTTTTATCTCAGTTTTTTAACAAAATCAAAACTATTAATTTACAATAATTTGATTTTATGTATCGTTTTAAATAATTAATTGTATGTATTTATAAAATTTCACAAATACTTTGGTTAAAATCTTTTATACGGTCATTTTAAATATTACAAATTTAAGCATTAAATTAACTTCGAAACATACTTGGTGTTTATATAAATATTAATATATATAATAATTTATAAGATATCACCATTTTTAAAAACAGTTCATATTTTGTGGATATGAATGGGAAAAAAGTGTATACTATACTGCGCTGCTTTGCGAATCATGCATGTAATATACTATTTAAAAATAATTAAATCAAAAACTTTAAAATTAAGATTTCAAATTATAAAATTTTCTTTTACTTCTATTATACTGTAACTATATCTGCATATGCTATTGCGTCATTGTTTAGTTATCACAGCATTACTGTTCGCAATAGTATTAATTCAGATTATATTTTACAAGTGTTGAAAACTCAAATAATACATATACAGTATATACAGCTATCCAATTATATACATGTACGAATGGATATATATATATATATATGGGTAATATAATTACAATTATACATAGTTGATTTATACAAGATGAATTATACATCGTTAGGTCTTTTAATTGTGAGATACCATCACACTATATAAGCTTACTGTAAACTAAAAGGTATTTTGACGTGATTAGAAAACAATATTATGATTTTTAGGACATGGTTTTCTGGTTACACCGTGAACTTTTATAGATAAAACTATTAATAGGAATATTTCAAATACGATACTAAATTTTTTTTTTATTCGTTTTCTTAAATATTTTGCTATCATAACAATGCCTTTATTATTATTCCCATCTATACCATTAGGATATTTGCCAGGTGCCCTAAAAAACGTATTCCCAATGTAAATTTCCTTTTTTTACTACATAGAATATAATTTAAATCACATTATAGTATATACTGTAAATGTTTTACCTATAAAAACTACAACAAATGTGAAAGTTATTTTTGAATTTTGAAACAAATATTTTAGACAAATCTGGATCCGACCCCTTGGTTATTGTCCGTCGGTTAAATGAGGGTAAATAATTCGTTTATGAATTGTATGTTTTCTTCACATTTGATTTTAATGTACTGCCTTGTCGACCGATCGTGTAATTCATATGGAGGTTAAAGGATATGAACAAGTTCAAGAGTACAACCAGGAATGCGTCTATATATCATCGGAAATGTATCATATTATATATACTGTATATTCTCGTGCATTGCATCATACGTAAACGAACTATACTGGTTTATATGAATTTACTAGAAGTTCTTTCAAAAATAGGAAATATCTTTAAGTTAGACATTTTCAATGTGTATTTAGTGTTCGAAAATATAGATTTTTATTAAAAAAGGATAGTTTTACTGAGTGTACCCCTATCAATTAGTGGACTACTGTTTGCTGTATTATGTAAATATTCAGGATTTAATTTTTTTGGAGTATACTACTTTTGCTATTATGATTCTATTTAAGTTTATAACTATATATTATTGTATTTTTCGCTTTAGCCTATATAATATACCTCCAATATTTCCCAGTGTGTATGCCTCCCAAATTTTGACAATGTATAATTCTTTTATTACCAAGAGTATGCGATAAACGTGCGATAGAGTATAATACAAAAAAGATATGTAAAATTATACTGAAACCGTAGAATGGTAATGTTACTTCGTAAACGCAGACTGCATATTCTACCGCAGTAAAAACGTTATCCATCAATAAATAATTGGTTAAAACAATGAAAACGATACAGTTCAATTTGTGACTCTTCTTCATTGAAATCATTATAACTTACAGAGTTTCCCTGATAATATGGTCCGTTAGTTGAGAATGCAAGCTGCACCCCGAGATATAACAAAATCTTGCACAATTTAAAGACAGTTCTTCTGTTTTTATTTGGGGTGTGTGAAATGATGACGTGGCTTGTACATTAAATTAAATATGTGTCGTTTTGGTATAGTTTACTATATAATTGTTGACTATAAAGTATGTAGGCAGTGTATTTATATAGAGAGCATGATACCTTATATATTGAAATTTGTTTAACTCCCATGGACTGCATTTTGAATACAAAATCACCGAGATCATATAATTTCGAATATTATTTTTTATGGGTTTAAAACCCTAAAAAGTACTTGTTCACTTATTTTTAGGATATATTGTTGAATATTTGTCATCATTTTATAATTGTCAATGGTATATACATTAACACGATAACATTTATAAGGAGTATATAATAATATTTCAAAAACTATAGAAAAAGTCATGATCAAAATTCCGATGATCATTAATGTGTATTTAAACACCAAAACGCATAGATACAACCTTAAGACCCTTCGTTGAGGGTGAGGTAGAGGTTTTTTTAATATTACATTTTTCATGCATCCACATTTTCAACTATTACAAATATATTTAGGTCCCTTCTGATCTGAATGTTTACTTTTCTATGAAAATATGATTTACAGTTTTTTCTATAAATGCAGTATAAAATTGGGACAATCATATTCAGAAAAGTAAACTGTTGAAAATGTCAATTTTGGCAAATATTTATTTTATATAAAGTCATCAAAATGTTGCTAAATTTTTATCAAAATTTGTTGTGTGTAACAAATATATATAATTAATAAAATGTGTTTTTTAATGAATATTTGTTTATTTATAAATATTTAGTCTAAAAAAATGTTCGATCATTTTTTAACATATAAATATTTTTACCATAATTCACTTCTATACTAACCTTTCCATCGTTCATTTTTTAATTAATCTTTAATAATTTAATAATTTTCACTGGACTTAGAAACTTATATGACTGGCCAGATGAAAAATGAATTTTGATTTTGTACAAACTATTTCTTTAGATATTTATGTAAATGTATAATAGCATATAATCAAAAACTGTATAAAAATAATGTTTTATAATTTAAGTCATAAAAAAGTTAAGAAAAAAGCGTGGTTGGTCAATAAATAGGATTTTTTCATTTTTTTCTACATGTATTCAAAATATTCAATTAAAAACGTTCATCAAATATCTCACATAATAGAAAAAGTTTAAAAAAATAGTTTTCTCTAAAAAGATACTCATTTAAAAACTATTTGAAAAAGTGTAAAATTCGCTTTAAAAATTCATCGTTTATTAATTTTAGCATCATTTCGAAAAATGACACAACTTCTCTATATATATCTCTTACACTACAGTTCAACTGTTTTTAATTAGATATAATTCACGATATCATTATGTACCTATAATTATACTACCAAAAGATGTTCAATGAAAATTACATCATAAGCGGAAAAATATTATAACAAAATGACTTATCTTATAGTCGATAGTCAGATTTTACAGATCAAACAAGGCTACCTAGGTATATATTATATGCATTGATTTTTTCAGACATGATGTCAAACTTCGTATATACTTGGTGCATATTATATTGATGTACCATACGATAGTAATATATATTGTATATATTTACGTAGTTGTCTGAGAATCGTCTCCAAATATAATTTTTCTTAACACTGCTGAAAAAAATAAAAAACAAGTTGTCATTAAAATCAACAGGGAATATACACTTCATCATAACCTGATAATAATTTTCAATTCTACATTTTGGACAGCTTACTCTTCTATATAGATTGAATTTTTTAAATAACTTTTTCTTTACTATCAAAAGAGGGTGAGAAAATTAATGACTGCTCGGAAGAGGCACAGTATAAAAGACAACTGAGGCACTCCTTTCTGGCAGAAAGTTAGCTGCGCCGATTTTAAATTAAAATTTAGACAATATTTTCTCGATAACATTACCGACAACAGCAGACAAGACGAAGGAGGGATGCTGCTAGGGAATCAATTACAGTCGTAATAAAACTAGATGTCGATTGTCCTTCACACAGCATTGGTAGTCCATCCCCCTGCTGAAGGGAGTTGCCTTGTGTCCGCTTCTCTCTAAAGTTTCGTTTACTTTCCCTTATATATCTCTAACGCTATTTCTCGTCTTCCAACTTTATCCTCCGCGATGCGTCTACAGGAAGTCATTCATCAGGCCCCACCACTTGTCAATTTATCACTTTTTTATCACTTCGATGAGAGTGGAGTCCGTGTTCCCGGAACTGGTATTGTCAGTAAGGACAAAACTAGCGAGATAATAACTTTCTCGCCCGCATTCAGCGCCAGAATAACAGCGATTTGGTCGGGGAAGATGTTTCCTGAACCCTGTTATGGATGCGCCTGTTCGCCCCGACAGTGTGTTCCCAAGAACAATAATTATCCATTAGATTTATGAGAACTGCCGACTCCAACTATCCTCCCCACTGCCAGGAGAATGGCTGAGAGAAAACACAACGGAAATGTATCGGAAATACGGCCTATAGTCTTCCTCCACAATTCCCATATCTCCTCTTCCTATTTCGGCCGCCAGGCGACCTGTCTTCCAACCGCCTCCCTTCTTCATTTCCGTAATTTCCCATCTTTTCAACAACCCGCAAATTCAAAGAAACAATTTTCCCTCATAAGTTTCAACCATATTAGGAAGAGCGCCAATAAAGTAAATCTCTCACACCAATTCGAGGACAGGTAGGCAATTTGGACCATCGACTCATCCAGAACTCTTGTCTGCGTGATAAGAAGAAATCTATTTTTATTTTCCTATTTTATACTTATTTTTCTAACTACTCACTCCTCCTGGTCCCATCTCTCTCTATACTCAGCCACTCTCACTATCCTTCTCATTCCCTTTTTTAAAATATCAAACTCAGTTACGTAGTTTTACCTCTTTCAAGTCGCCAAGTAAAGACGATTATATAACGATATTATACTCCTTTAACCAGACTTGTATCATATAAAGCACCATAAAAATTCCGATCTTCTCCTAGCGCAGATGTTGAGGATGAATTAAAAACATAAGAGAGACGGGTGCCACAGAATCTGGAGAGGCCCCATCAAGTTGCTGCTAATTTTATGATTCACTCAAGTCAACCGACTCAAATTTTGTTTGCTCAATATCTTCCAGCCTTCAAACTCGCACCGTCAATTGTCAGGAATATGACATGAATGTTTTTTTTAAGAACGACAGAATACGTTAGCTACCAATTGATTTATGATATTGAGGGAAGATTCCTGGTTTATTATTTTAATATTCGTGTCGATTTGGAAAAACATGAGATGAACGTGTAATTCGCATAAATTTTTAAATATTAACAATATGTTTTGTTTGTTTTGTGACAGTTTATGTTGTAGTTGGAAAAATCCTCTTATTTAATTTTTTTTATCGAGTGTTTGTGACTTTTGCGTAAAAGTGTTTCATCATTTGCATTTATAATATCTAAATCTAAAAATCAAGTTATATCTGTATGTATAGGTTCACAATAATATGGCAGTGAATAACAACTAATAAGTCATACTGATATTATTGAATTAATAATTTTATCCCTTTTCTGTGACTCAGATTAAACCGAATATTCGGCAAGTCTTATGTGTGTCCCCAGTGCGCTAAGGGGTTCACCAGTGCAGCCGGCCTCAAGCAGCACATGCACATCCACTCGACCTACAAGCCCTTCCGCTGCGATGTGTGCTTCAAGGCCTACACTCAATTCAGCAATCTCTGCCGCCATAAGAAGACCCACGAAGAAGCCGCCATTGGGGGAAGAGGAGGCGGACCTCCCAGTGGTCACAGTCTGTTCACATCAGCCGTGGCGGCTGGTGTGCCCCTCCCCAACTCCGGCTGCTGCCATCCGCTCATGACCAAGCTGAGTGACGACACTGACAGCCAGCAGTCGGCGGACTCCAACAGCAGCCAGGACTTCCACCGCCGCCGAGTGAAACAAGCCTCACCCCCTCCTGCCCACGCGCAGGGATCGATTACCACGGCGGCGTCCAGCGCCAGTTGCGGTCCAATCTCACCACTGGAGGAGGACCTTATGGAAACCGGGTGTCAACAGCCGCTTGACCTGTCAGTGGAGGGTATAAAGAAACTTGCGAGCAGGCAACTTGCACCATTGAAAACAGTTGCAGAAACTGTCGACTATTCACTAGAAAACGGTGGTCATAGCCACCATTCAATTTGGTTCATGGAATCGATGCGGTGCCTACAGGAGAACTATCGAATGCAAAATCTAATCAAACAAGCCTACTCCTATCGGTCGCTTTCCTCCTATGTTCCGACTTTGACATCGCCCCCGACTCCCGCTAGTCTCTTCGATCCAACATCGGCACCTATACGACCACCCGGTGCTTTCAGCTCCCTCTACCCGCGGCACACACAAACCTTATCGGACAGAGGTCGAATTGTACCAAATTTTTCAAGAATTTCCCCGGTAAGATATATATTTATAACACTTTGGTAACACTGGGGGAAACCGAAATGTCGCTTTAATAAATAATTGTTCGTGTAATAAATTATATAATATTTTATTTTTTAATCATCGTATTTATTGTATTATTGTCAGAAATATCTTATTGTGGGATTTTCATATAATTGCATATACTAACGAATTGGTCATTATAGCTCACTATACTAACTGCATTATTCTTTTTTAATGAAATATGTCTGTAAATGTAAAAGGCCATGTTGCATAGAAATAATTTCATAAAAACAATGAAATTAGCCATTAACCCCAATTTTTTTTTATAATCTCTCGTTTCATTGGTTGCAAGTAGAACTTGACCGCATTATATAATATTACTTTGATAAAAATAAATGTTTCCTAATTTGAATCTAATCATTATCAAATAAATTGTTACATAAAAACATAGCGCAACACATTGATCGAATTTATACTTGTAACATTTTTAATTGTTGTAATTTCAGCAATGAAATGTTTTGAACATCTTAAGATTTACAACATTATTCTTCAATCTTTCAACATTATATATTTATTTTTATAGTATTTATTTATTTTATTTATATTTATATTTATATTTATATTTATATTTATATTTATATTTATATTTATATT